>JASDQU010370614.1:10976-30653 GCA_032191745.1 Picea mariana | reverse complement strand
TTATTATTTACCTTCTAAAAAACTCTTAAACCACTTTGACTACTTTGACCTTTTGGGGCTTCTAGATGACTCATGAGGGTTCTCCAACTTCACATGGCCATAACTCTCTAACCGTGAGGAGTTTTGTGACGTTCCACATACCACTAGAAATGGAATGACATGTAATATCCATATAGAATATTAATTAATTCAATTATATCAAAAATCATACCATTATGCATCAAACAAACTTGGTTCCATTACCCAAACCTGGGTTCTCCAACTTCTCATGGCCATAACTCTCGAACTGTGAGGAGTTATGTGACGTTTCACATACCACCGGAAATGGAATGACATGTAATATGAATATATAATAGTATTACCTTCAAATATATTAAAACTCATACTAGTATACATAAAAAAAACGTGGGTCCATTACCCAAACCTTTGTGCTATTGGAATTTGCTACCAGACTTTCTCCAAGGGTTGACATCAATCCATAAGGGTTGACATAAATCTACAATATCGCTCTCCAATGGTTGACATAAATGAAAACCAACAATACATACCAATTTTCCATCAACCTAATCCAACTGTCTGACAGTACGAAACATTTTGCAAATTTATGGTAAAGTACCAAAGATACCTAAAAAATATCCAATGGAATACACTTCTCAATAGTTTGAGAATATGTATAAAATAAATATTATAGAGTCAGGTTTAAAGGATTTAGGTAAAGAGGAAGAAAGACCAGACAAAAGACAAAATGTATGCACTTGATGAAGAGGAAAATGCAGAAGTACAGGAAGAAATAACATCAATGAACAAATGACATGTTGTGATTGTAGAAGTATCATTATCAAAGAAGCCCAAGAGTATAGAGAGTCAAAGGGAAATAGAATCATGGAGTATTTATCAAGTTAAGAAGATTAAACATGTTCACCATTTCATGGATATCAGGAAAATAGGTTCAAAGGTTAAATGAAATATTATTCCTAAAATATTTGACCATGATACATCTCAAACCAGAATGATATCAGTTGTGGATTATGAAAAAGGAAGATTGAATATAAAAATCATGGAGCTAAAGGAATAGAAGAATGTGACAAACATTTATATTGATCTTAATGTAGTTCATCCACTGAATAAATTTGACTTGCATAGAAAAACTATAGAAATGTTGACTAGATATGTCATGATAGAAAATATTGAAATCAGGAAGTTGCAGGTTATAAATGATAAGCTCACAACTCAACTCAAAAATTATAAATAGAACTAGACAAATGAGAGTAGAGGAGTTGGATAAATGGGTAATGGACCTAGAAGCTAATCTGAAAGATGAAGCATCTGTACAAGAAATGATAAAAACAAAGGACACAAATATCTAGTTATTAAAGAAAAGGCTTAAAATCCTAGTAGTTGATCTTGTACAGACCCTAGAACTACAGGTAGTTCAGGCACAAAAAAGAACAACTTTTAAAGAAAATGATTCATATGGAATATCAAATCAATTTGTATGGGAAACAAATTTAGAGTCTAAGAGGTGTGTCATATTCATCTCAACTAACATAGTCATTAGATCCAACAACTTGATTATCAAAAACATTATCATACTTGAATTTAAAGGAAGTTGAAATTGAAAAGTTGAAGAAAACAATTTCAACACAGGGTGAAGAAATCAAGGACAACGATAAAGTTATTGGAGAGTACCAAAAGATAAAATCTAAGATGCTAATAAACATGGATTAAATGAAGAAGAATTTGTTAGGAAAGGCTTATCTGATAGGAGCCAGACACATCATTTGGGATGAAATAATTAATGAAGTTGGAAAGCTTTGGGACTACTTCAAGATAATGGATGATGATATTTTATTAACAAATGAAGCAGATGACATTATAAAGAAACCATTCCATGAATTAGGAACTACACCACAGGCTGCTACTCAAATTATCAAATTCCTCAATTCCAGTTCTAGAGAAACATTGACAAAGAAAGGTGTCAAAGACATAACTGTAATGTTTATAGAAACTGAGAGGGGTTTTTTAAAGAGGGATATGATACAACAAGCTTAAAATAAATGCATAATGGTGAAGTAAAATGTTGACTCTTTCACAAATAATTTTGAGAATTTAGTGAAGATGGGGTTACCTTCAGCATAGGATAAAAAAGGGAAGCTTTTGTCATATGAAAATTACAGAATAAGTTTATACATTTTCAGAGAAAAAGAGGCTAAATTTCAAGGAATTGCTAATATTTTAAGAGGATAGACCATTGTAGACATACTCATAGATGATTTCTATCTTCTATAGCAAACAAAAAACTTATTTTCAAATCCTCCTACATCTTCAAATTACACAGAATTAGATATCACATACAGGTAGATGAAGTCATTCAGTTATCCATCAAGTGAAAATTGGAATCTTCTCCTCCAGCCGTTAGTAGTGTGACTCACCAAAGAAGTTGAAGAAAATTAGGAGTTGTCTTCTCCAACCATCCTATTTTCTAGAAGTCAAAGATCTTGTTGTATTTGAAAATCTAGGAAAAGGGATCGAATAAACATTTTTTGTTACAACCCGATTTGCATAAATATCTATGAAAAACTCAATGTAAAGGATCTTTTTGGGCCCGAAAAGAGAATATATTTAACAAAACTTTCACAAGTTTTGAGTGATTCAAACTTCTATGTATCAGTTCATGTGACTTCTTTTCTTTATATTCTCTTCATTATCATGAATTATTCTTTAATGTGTCTAATTCCATGACTGTGATAAATCAATACAACAACTACTATCACAAATTACAAAGGTATCATTAGAAGTTACAAATTTCTTTGACATATTGTCAATATTAACAGGACCTGTGCTTAAATTTTATTATTTCTTTTTGAATAGAAATGAAGTGTTCCTTTCTTTTCAAATTATATTATGGTTGAGATACATATTTTGTTACTATTTCTTTTGTCTGAAAAGTAAAATAATATTCATCAAAGGATACATTGTTTTGTATTCATATTTTGTTTCTCTCACCTCTTCTCTCATTCATTAAAATATTTAATTGTCTAAAACATAGAGATTTTTTCCTCAAAAATTTATCTTCAAGCTTTGAATATTAGCAATTAAAAACCTAAAGTAAACCAACAAAACACTTTGTTTTAGGAAAAAAAAACTAAAACAGAATTAATCAATTTTGTGGATGTGTTGGCAAAGTTTCCTAGCCATAAACATCTCAAGAGTTACAACACCAGGTATGGGAGACTTGGGTAGGACAACATAAGGTATCATCCAAAGGTAGCACCAAGTACCATGACCTCATTTCTTGGTTGACCTGATTTCCTATTGACAAAATAAAACAAGGTGAAATGTCGAGAAACTTCCCAAGTGATTACATGTAGGGGATGCACAAATGGGGATGGGAGAAAGAGACAAGAGAGGTAGAAGCGAATGCATGAGTGTGGGAATAGGAAGATCTAGAATGAATACCTAAGCGAAGAAGAACTTGGTTGTATGCATAAGACATGAATGGTCATGCTGGAACACAAAATACCCAAAGTCGAGAATGGAGAAAAAGAGGGTAGTATACTTGATGCTTACTGGAAAGAAATGGGTACTATAAAGAGAAAGCATTGAGGGATAGTGTGGTTGTTAAGGGATTCTCTGGTGCAGAGGAAATCTAGGTTTATCATGTTTTATTAGAGTTTTCATTGATGTTTTGTATTTTAATAGTCGTATCGGGGAATTGGAAATTTTATTAAATGGAAACTCATGAACCTAAGAGTAACAACTGATCTGATCACCAAAATACCAGGAAATCATGGATTATTTGGAAAATAAAATTGTGGTAAGAAGATATCGATAGAGGATCGGGATGTCGAAAAAAAAATAAAAAACAATCTATAATAAAACTTTGATCCAGTATTAATCTTTCTATCTCACATTGGGATATCGAAGATATCGGGAGATCGAGGAATCGATGATTTGTTGCTAGATAATGAAATGATGTCCCAATCCAGTATTACTAGGGATCGACTCTCAGAGATGTCAAAAAATGGGGATATCCGAATGTCAGTTCATGGGAGTAAAATTTCGTAAAACAATACCAGGACCAATCTGATCGGAACATATCATTGGTTTATCAAGGTATCGGGTGTTCAAGATATTACACACTCACCTATAATTATTTTCCTAAGTTTTATCATCCAATGTTGAGAACTCTTCTTTAAATGAGAATATTCTCTTTAGATAATATTACCCTACAAAATAGGATGTTCCTCTTCAGTTTAGAGTAAGTTACACTCAGTTACACTTAGTTCGACTAGTGGAAGTTGTGACTCGGTTAACTGATGATTGTATGGATCAGCTAACTAGGACTAGGTGGCAGTTCATTCCAATGTATGTCAGTGAGTGTCTATATCTCTCTAGATCACTACTATGGCACATTATTCACTCATGTAGCCTATATCTATTGTAAGTTATTCACTCTTTGAGTGTGGAATATGGTTAATGAGAATTCTTCCATTATTTCTCTCCTGCTTCTCTTTTCTCATATTTTCTCTGCAAATTGTCTATGTCATTTTCTAGCTAGATCCATTATGTGTAGGTTCAACACATTTAGACGGTATCAGAGCCAACGGATTGCTAGGAAAAATACACACCAAAATATTTTTGCAGGTACTGAAGATTGAAGAACGCAGAAAAGATGGATTATTCACCGACAATACTTCTCACGCCTCATAACTATTTCGAATGGAAGAATTTTTTTTTTCTTCAGCTCAGATGCAAAGCCTTGTACCAAGTAAGTATGGAAATGGAAGTAGAGACTAATTCTTTTGATGAGAAAAATGACATTCTCAATAGACAAGATATGGCCATAGGATGTATCATCTGGTTTATTTCTCCTGAAATTCTACACTAAGTATATGATGACTCACAAGACTCAACGCCAAATGAATTATGGAACATATTGGAGGTTTTATTTGGGAATAAGGAAGACTACATGCAAAATTTTGACAAGATAGAGAAAGTATAAAAGCCATTGAAAGATCANCATCTCAGTTTGAAGAGCCTTCTACACAAGTATCTGCATAAATTTGTATTCCATTAATTATAGATGATGTCTACTCCATTTTATATTTTTTTTCTAAATTTAATGTGGAAGATATATTTCATGCATCTCAGGAGTCACATGAAGACACTTTTCCATGTGCCATGCATTCATATTAGGAGAAACATGCATGCACCATGCATACATATCGAGAGACAAAAAGAGAGTCATGCACATCAGATTCAATTCTGTTATTTTCTGAGAACAATTTACAGAAAAAAAAATTGGATATTTGAATTCTTCTCGGAAACATATCCAATTTCAAAATAAAAATCATCTGAAATGGATTTCAGGAAGTGAATTTATGATCATTTTAAAATCAACAAAATTTCATTGTTTTTCTAGAAACGACCGCACAGTTTTCAAAGTTTCATCCAAACTTCATTTGGGTCTTCTTCATTAGAAAAAGAGAATGTTGATATGTGTGGACATATCACTGGTGCATCTACTTCATCAGATCTATGCAAACATATACATCTTCAACAAAATATTCAACGAGCACAAACTTGCAAAGTTGTGAGGTCTTCGTGGAGTGAAGGACACAATTTCTTAGCAACTACTTTTTGTTCCTTACCATTTTTATTTTTATTTACTTATGCATTGTACCTTGAGGGGGGGTTTTTCCCATGAGGTTTTCCCTCTTTCCTCATTTTTTCAATGTCTCATTTTTATATGCATTGTACAATCGGTACCTAACATGGTCTTGGTTGTCGGGACCCATTCATCATGTACACCCTAGTAGTGTTCAGGGGGGGTGTTGGAGATATCACACACTCACCTATAACTATTTTCCTAAGTTTTACTGTACAATGTTGAGAACTCTTCCTTAGATGAGAATATTCTCTCTAGAGAATATTCCCCTACAAAATAGGATGTTCCTCTTCAGTTTAGAGTCAGTTACACTCAGTTACACTTAGTTCAACTAGTGGAAGTCGTGACTTAGTTAACTGATGATTGCATGGATCGGTTAACTAGGACTAGGTGGAAATTCACTCCAATGTCTTTCATTGAGTGTCTATATCTCTCTAAATCACTATTATGGCACATTAATTACTCTTGTAGCATATATATATATTGTAAATTATTCACTCTTTGAGTGTGAAATACGATTATTGAGAATTCTTCCATTCTTTCTCTCCTACTTCTCTTTTCTCATATTTTCTCTGCAAATTATGTATGTCATTTGATAGCTAGATCCATTCAATGCAAGTTCAACACACTTACATCAGGAGGTCAAGATAATGGGATGTAGGTAGGTCGAGACATTGTCAATGGATTTATCATTTTTTTTTTAAAGATTAATTTGAAAACCAATTAAAAACAAAATGAAAATCAAAGAAACTGAAAGTAAACAAAGGGGCCCATTATTGGGAGGTCAAGATATCGATATGTAGGTAGGTTGGGACATTGTCAATGGTTTTATTACTAATTTCAATTTTTAACATTTATTTGTTTTTTAAAGATTAATTTGAAAACCAATTAAAAACAAAATGAAAATCAAAGAAGATGAAAGTAAACAAAGGGACCCATTATTATTTATTGTAAAGAAAACTAAACATAATGGGGGATTGTTGAGGCTCAACAGGTAGAGTTCCATGGTGAGAATGAGTGCCACATGTCATACTAGATGGAAAGAGGTGACGGGGCCACATGTCATGCTAGGTGGCATGTTGAGGCAGTGCCTCATGTTCTGGGTGCCAATTCAGATATGGGACTGGGCACTTAGAGTTGGTTTGAGAACTGGTTTACCCGAGGGTTGATATCACGGTGACCCGGCGGGCCAATGATCGAGATATCGGATATCATAGGAGTACTATGTGTTTCTCAAGAGTGGAAATGGGCCAGGGGATAGATGACCTGATACCCATATCAACACCATTTGGAGCCATAATAGATTGTGCAGGTGACATGGATCCACATGGGTTCCACATGGCCATGAGGTGGATTTTTTCCATTGAAGGTTTAATAAAATTTGGAAGTCCATAAAGTTTGATCTAAGACTCGAATTTGAGCATAATTAGAGTAATTGGAAAGCTCTTGGAAAGTAAAAGAAAATGGTTCCCTTGAGAAGAGGCTTTGAGATGGTCAAGGAAAAATGAAATTATGATATTGCATCCCTTAAAAGGTACTTAGATGGTTGTGTGTCTTACAATCATATATTGAAAAATTAAATGGTTTATTTTTAATTACTTTCGTTGAAATGATCTATAGTGGCCTTTAGATTAAGACTTCAGTGTCATGTATTGAAAAATCAAATGTTTGATTATTATTACTTTGCTCGAAGTGATATGAACAATTATTCTTGAAATTTAATCATTTTTTTTTCAAACTATAATTGTGTACACAACAATTTAAATTAATTTAAAAACTATAAATTATATTTATGTTGAAATTCCCATGAAATTGAAAATTTGAAAATATTGCAATTTTAATTATGTCTAGTTTGAATCAAAATGATATTTAAAAAATCAAGCCAGAAATGAGGTGATCGATTAACTTTGTGCAATGACTTTTTCATAAAATCTAGTTATAATCAATAAAAATAATTATAACATTGATTTTTTTTTTAAACTTTGTTTAGAGCCTGATATATTTCTTATTTAATCTCTTTAAACTTTAGGATAATTACATCTCCATAAAATCCATTTAAAACGAATAAAAAAATTGTTAATACATATTTTGTTTAAGGCTTGATTTAATTTTGTTCGATCGTTTTGAAATTTAAGATAAGAGTATTATATGTTTGTCCATAAATTATAGGTTATCATAAATTATAGGTTAATTGATTAATGTGGAGTTTAGTTTTTATTAGGTTATTGGTTCAAATTCCTATATATTTTTGTTCATATATTTATTCTTTAATGCTTAAAAATCTATTTGTAATGCTTGCAAACGTTTTTGTAATCCACTTATATTTTAAAAAGGCGAGATGATTGGCAAAAGAATTTGTTGCCATGATTATAACTCACTTATAAACAACACATCTACAAACATTCCAACATGGGAAAAAGATCGATACATATACATAGCATATAAAGTATTTTTGACATATGATTGTACATTTTCCTTTGTCTCTACATTGAATTACAGAGAAAATTTAGCTTGATCATGAAAAGCTAGAGATTTTTTTTTTTTATGAAAAAACTTGAAAAAACAAATGCAAAAACCAAAAGTTGTGCTAGTGATAGAAAGGATGATAAATGATGCAAGAGCATAGACCCTCCCCCAAATCAAATTCAAAATCCTAAACCTTCCAAAAGACGGGCATGACCAAGAGGATGTGATGCCTTGAAATTTTGAGTTAAAGACAAGATTTGTTGTGATATTTATTGTTTTGAGTGATATTAGCGATATTGTGAAGATGCATCACATCTGGAGTGATCCAATCCTCTTATTAACCCTTGTTGTATTCTATGTTATAAATTTAATACTTTACGCATGAGTGAAATGAGGCCATACATGATGTAAACCAAGCAAGTGTGATCGGGGCATGATAAGTTACCTTAGTGTGTAATCAAGCTCGATCTTAACAAAAATATATCTATTTTATGTACCTCAAGTGTTATCTTTGTGTGGTGAATTTATGTGTAAATATGTGTGTAGAAATCCCATTGAATTAATATTCTTGAATGTGTGTAAGGAGACAGGCCATGAACGAGAGCATAGGGAGTTGCATGTATGAACCCATGAAAAGGCATATGAAGAATATTGATCGTTGATAAATGAAAGGATTGATGGAAATCCAAATCTTGAATGATATCGGATGAGGAAGAAAGGATATATGGCCATTCATTTGTGTGGGGAATCAACGACTCATAATTCTCTATCGATATTGCAATGTACTGACCCATTGACCCTCTGAGGCATTGTTAAATTAAGTGTAAATGTTATCTCGGTGTCGATGTCCCAAAAACACAAAAATGATGGTATCGTGGCTCCAAGGAAAATTTTTGCTCTATCTGCTGACCAGCCCTGGGACATATTGTTAGCCAGTAGCAAGGTGGTTATGATCCCCAAAACCCTGATACACTGACATCTTGATCACATGGTTTTATCAAAGGGTTTCGATATATCGAATCAGACTGAAACATTTGGTAGACTATATATTATGATCATCGGTAAGGATATGTCACTCCGGTTCTTAGTTGATGTCATGTGATTGAGGTGGAGATATAACCATTCATTATAAGGAGAGATCAACGATCCTTAATCATTATTCACGAGTAACTAGTATTAATTTTAAAAAGTAGTGACCCTCATGCAATTATATGACATGGTGAAAATGGAGGGACACACATCGCGATCATGCGATTGCATGGTCTCTCGAAGTGTATTTGAAAACCACTACTCGATCCTGCCACTAGAATACAAGTTAAAACCACTATTTCAAGTGGTAATCCACCTTCAGTGATAAGACCAAGGTCATAAATTTTGGTCCTATGGATAAAGGATTGGGTGCCAATGTTAAACGAGCTGACAACTGGAAGTTAGCTCCTAGTGTTAATGTGAAGGGTCTTGGATTTGAACCTTCGACATCGATTTGGATAGCACTGGATGAGGTGTTGGGAAGGAGCACTATATCTGCATGAGATGGGTGCTTGAGAAGGGTGGATTTTCTATGAAGTTCATGGGTGGCTAGTGTGAAGAAGAGTGCCATTAAAATCCAGGGTGTCAAATAGAAGGAGATTTCATGTGTTTATTGATGCTATGGAAGTAACCAATCCATTTCATGGGTCCATAACCCACATGTCCGAGGATTGAACACATAGATAAATTGATCTTCGTGACCCGTAGAATTGGTATTCAACAATAAACACAGATTCACATTGTTCACAATTACAAGTGGATCTCTATGTTGTTGGAAATATAAAATCAAGAATCTCATGGGCTCTATAAAAGTCCATAGTGTGGTGAACATTGTAGCTACAAATTGTTGTGCAAGGCATAGATGATTTTAGGGGCTAAATTTCGCCAATGGACTAATTTTCCATGATTTTTCCCCAAAAATTATTCTCCAATTTCCATTTTTTCTAAAAATCACTCTCCCAAATTCCATAGAATAAAATTATTTTACCTTAAAAATCACCAAAATTTTGTAGAAACTATATAAAATCCTTAGAAATTTGAATATTTTTACAAAACTATCGCCAAACATTTTACATTTTTCATATTAAGGAATAGTAACATTAGCCCATGTTTCTACATTTTAATATAAATTTTCATCCTTAAAATTATCCATGAAGCAGACACGGCATTGAACAAACATCTACACTTCCCAAAAGACTAATATGAAGAATTGACTTGGGTTTTCAACACTCTGTAGGCCACTAGAGGGGAGTGTTGAAGCCTAGAAATGTTTGAAATAGCACAAAGTTTTTCCCATATTCAAATGGAATTAGTTGTTTGACTTAGTGAACTTCCCAATCGTGATGAGAGAAGGGAAGAAATAAAAGGGCATCTAATTAAACAAGATAAATTAACACCCAAGATTCAAAAGGTTAGAAGAAACCAAGGAAATACTAATAAAATCTCTCCCCATTTGAGTCGCCAGTTTTCTTTTGTGGTAAAGTTTCCCCCTACGGACAGGTGAAACCCTCCTTGGATCAAGACCCCTTATTTGATTCAAGATAGAAGGAAAACAAATGGTAACTACTTTCCCTTTAGACCTATTTCAACAATCAGAGTAAGAGGAAAGATATATATGACTCACCTTTTCATGATGGTTTTCCTTGTTTCTCTAGTCTTTGACCTTGTTGACCAAACTCCTAGATGTAAGAAAATACCTGAGAGGAACAAGAGAAATCTCCATGTTATACACTATATTGCTAGGTGACAATAGATCTATCTATGATGAATTTAACAACAATAGAAATGCATGACACAAAACATGAAGGCAATAGGACACATTATGTATTAATGAAAATAAATAATGAAGCACTCACAATCAAAGTTGATGTTGCAACAACTCCTCCAAATCTCTCCTATCTAGCCCTCCCCTTAATGTCTCAAGATCAGAATTATGATTCTCTCATGGATTCTCCCCCCTTTTCACCTTGGAATGCACTCATTATACAGGAGTTGGAGGCTTAACCATCATGTATTATTTTGGGAAATTGTCGAGGATTTAGCTCCATAAGTTTGGATTTATCTTATCTCATGGATATTGAGTTTACCTAAGATGGAGCCATGAGATATGACTCGAATCCTTGACCACATATTCTCAGAACTAACCCTTAAAATAAAGTGGGCTAGACATAAATCCCTCTAACCACTTCAATGCTCCCCCAAAATTGAGCACGGGGCATTGAAAACACTTCATATACATGGAAAGAGGAGTGTTGACAAGATTTCAATGCTCCCTATACATGGGTAGGGGAGCGTTGACCTTCAAAAATGGTCAAAATATCAAGGTATAAGGCATTGTTTTGACCTTCTCATGATGAGGTTTTCTCCTCCATGATGACTAGGGATTATGACAAATGTTCTTCCATGGTGTCAAATTTCTGACGAATAATAAAGTGCATGTGACACTTATTAAGGTGCACATGACACTTGATAAAGTTCATGCGACACTTAGTAAGGTGCATACAACATTTATGACACTTAAGTGTGACATTTAGGTGTGTGGCACTTAGTCACATTGAATTTGTTAGGTAGATAGAGAGGTACTGGGGGGCCTGGAAGGCCCGTAGTGATAATAGTTGAGGCCATTCAATGTAAGGTGGAATAGGTCCACTATAGTATTAAATAAGGTCCACTATGGTAGTTAGATATAATAAATGTAAGAGGACTTCCTAGAAGGTTCTACTTCTAGAAGATTCATCCTATAGAATGTTCTTAGGTGGTTAGTAGAACTATATAAAGTGGTTCAGGTAATGTAATGGGATATGAAGAAGAGAAGCATTTTATTTGGAGTTGAATCTCATTCGGAGGTTGCCCCCTCAAAGAGGCAAGTGAACAGGAGAGGATCCCTACCATAATAAGATCCATTGTATGGTGTTTCCCTACCTAAAGGGTTTTATCATAATAAAGTGTGTTTCTTCTATATTTCTTTATGGATCTATTGTGGTATTTCTATAGTCAGTATTCGGTAATTAACAATTGTTATCATAGCACTTTCCTTGGAAAGAAGTGTGGGAAATTTTATCTATTTTTTGCAGATTTTTTGGAGATGAAAATGAGGGTCGCGACATTCCAAACAATTTCTATAAATATTTGTGCTTCATTTGTAGAAATGTGTTGTATATATGATTTCCTCTATGAAATAAAACAATTTCAAAAAAAAATCATCTGAAAGAGAGCCCAGGAAGTGAATCTATCGTCATTCTAAAATATGCAATTTTCAAGGTTTTTCGCCGACGACCGCGAGAGATTTTTTATTTTTGTAGCACCTGGGGAATAATTTTCCCAAACAAATTACATATATAATTTCCTCTTACAATTTCACCAAAATTCAAAAAAAAAAATCATCCGAATCAGAGTTCCATAAATGAATATATCGTTGATTTAAAATCAACCATTTTGGGGGTGTTTTCGTGATGGTGGCAGGATTGCAGAGTTCATCACTTTTCACATGGTGCTCAAATTTCTATGAGATCGGACCCATTGGAGAGAGAATTTTAAGATATTTCTTTTGGTATCTTATATGTAGTATTTCCAATGGATATTCTCTCTCAAATTATGGAAGCCATAAATACAACAATTCAAGATTTCAAAGTTGAAATGCAACATATTCAAGAGAAATGTATTCAAGAGCTCAAAGTTGAAATGTAACATATTCAAGAGGAATGTCTTCAAGAGTCCAAACTTTTAAGGCAAGAAAGGTATATTATGGATGAATATTATCAAGAAAGATATGCTTGGTATTATTATGAGGATGATTGTGATGATTGGTATATGGATAGTTGTCATTTTTGGGATGACAACCACTTTCATAATTTATTTGATGACTCTACTCCACCTTTTGTAGAGAACATCAATGTAACAAATCAGAAGCTAGTTATGATTACCAGTGTCCATCTTGCATATTCTACAGTGGTATGATTCCTTCCATATTCAACTACGACCCTTTCCCACTATGTGTATGGATCTTCTTATTTAGATCCACATGAAAAGTGTCAATCTTTGGAGCATCATTTTTAGTTGGTTACTAGATTCAGATATCCTTTGTGTGGAGTTTACATGAGCACTTGGACGTGGGACCCCAGTTTACAATGGTGGTATGACTACTTCAGCATGGTGGATTTCATTTCTACATGGGACCCTGGTTCTCTAGTATACTTCAACACTATGGTCCACACTTATCCATGGGACCCTAGTATATGGTTGTACACCCTCATAACAAGCGTTGAGGACAACACTTTCATAAGGGGGATGGAATGTTCGGTAGCTAGAGAGGTAGTGGGGGGCCCAGAGGGCCCATAGTGATAATAGTGGAGGCCATTCATTGTAATGTGGACTAGGTCCACCATAGTATTAAATAAGGCCCACTATGGTAGTTAGATATAATAAATGTAAGATGACTTCTTAGAAGGTTTCGCTTCTACAAGATTCCTCCTCTAGAATGTTCTTAGGTGGTTAGTAGCACTATATAAATGGGTTCAAGTAATGTAATGGGATATGAATAAGATAAGTATTGTATTTGGAGTTTAAGCTCATTAGGAGGTTTCCCCCTCGATGAATAAAGTGAACAGGAGATGATCCCTTCCATAATAGGATCCATTGTATGGTGTTTCTGTTGGATTACTCAGAGGGGGGTTGAATCGGTAATAGACAAATTTAATCATTTTTAACCATATAATGTAAGTGTTACATCAGTGTATCATTATCATCCAATAATTGCAGAGTAAATAAACAATGAAAAATTGAGCAATCATACACATACACAGTACACCGGTGTTTTTACGTGGAAACCCAAAGCGGGAGAAAACCACAGAATGTTTTTTCTTATATATATTGAAGAATTACATTCATTGGAAGAACCAACTTCCGTTGTTTTCTAGCTGCAACTAGAAGGCGACTCCAACCCCCTAGTTTCTTAGGATAAAACCTGAGGGAAGCTCCAACTCCCCAATTCTCTGGCTACAACCAGAAGGAGGCTACAACCCCCTAAGTTCTCCGGCTATAACCGGAAGGTGGATACAACCAGCTATCATTGCCTCGTCCAACCGCCCTGAAATATAAATGTCAAATGTAGACAACTTGTCACTGTCACTTAATCAACCACTTCCATTGTCAACCTGTACCAATAACTTGTCACAACATGTACCAATCAACCTGTACCAAACAACCTGTACCAATAACCTGAACCAACATGTACCATGCATCAACCATGCATCAACCTTGACTCATCAATATGTAACAACATCATCAACTATACACCTCATGTATGTGCCAAATCATCAACTATGTATGTGCCAACTCATCAACTACTTGTCTCAACCATGTACCCAACATGTACCTCAACCATATACCAAAGACATACACCAATATAACCATCAAAAGTTATCTAACAATTCATCACTCTATCCATAAAACAAATTCCATAAACTCTTACATCAAACCATGTGCCACAAACTCACTGTTATGTAGCCTCAAGCTAAACCAACAACTTCAGCAACACATCACAACCAAAAGATCAATACCCATATGCCAAATACCAACTGTATCCCTCAACAAATCTAATATATGTAGCAATACTGAACATCCAATACCATCTCAAGAGCTAAACCATAGCTCACAAAACATAACTCAAACAAGATGTGCCATATATCTCATAAATAGACCCCAACCATGTTGTTGCCATGGTTTTTCTGCTGCACTTTTTCTACCACGATTTTTCTGCTGCACTTTTTCTACTACGATTTTTCTGTCGCACTTTTTCTGTTGCGATTTTTCTGCTGCACTTTTTATGTTGCAGTTTTCCTACCACACTTTTTATGCCACACTTTTCCTTCCACACTTTTCTCTATCAATAATACTTGCCCAAATAACCTTTAACAAAATAGATATTCAATGATATTCAATAGGTTCAAGTGTGATTAAATGAGAGAGCCTTGCCTCTTATTTATACTTTCATGTAGCATCCCAATTTCCTTCTTTTAGGGATTTCTCCATTAACTTTATTATTTAAATGATTTATTTTTCAAACACTTTGACTACTTTGACCTTTTGGGGCTTCTAGATGACTCATGAGGGTTCTCCAACTTCACATGGCCATAACTCTCTAACCCTGAGGAGTTATGTGATGTTCCACATACCAACAGAAATGGCATGACATGTATTATCCATATAGAATAGTATTACCTAAAAATATATCAAAACTCATACCATTATCCATAAAACAAATTTGGTTCCATTACCCAAACCTTTGAGCTATCGTAATTTCTTCAAGGGTTGACACCAATGACAACCAACCCAATTAATCAACAATATCCCCCTTTGGCATTGATGGCAACACTCTGATGCAATACTGAAGTCATGTCATGAAATACTGAAGTCATATCACTCATTCTCCCCCTGTGACCATCGCTCCCCCTGGAACCATGCCTCTGTGTTTTTCATTTGATAAAATATCTCCCCCTTTGTCATCAATGGCAAATGTATCTTTCCATCCGGGGTTTCTCCCCCTAAATGAATTGTCCTTGGGGATACTCCCCTTGACTGAGCTCTTCTGAAAACTGATCTCCTGACCTAAAATGTCCTCTTTATGGTGCTTCTTTGTGTAAACATAAGACATATAAGATAAGAATTCATTTTGGAGTAGAAATTACTTTGATTCTCTGGTGAAGATACTCAAAGGCTTCCCATGGAAGCGGTTTTGTAAATATGTCTAGCACTTGTTCTTTTGTGCCCACATATTCAAATCTGATGTTCTTCTCTGCAACTTGTTCCCATAGAAAGTGATACTTGATTGGAATGTTCTTCTTTTGGGAGTACATCACCGGGTCTTTGAGATACTGATGGTGCTTGTATTATCAAAATAGATTGGAATGGTCTCATCATACTCAACCTGTATATCTGTCAGAATTTGTTTCATCCATAGAACCTATGTACAACATGTTGTTGTTGCAATATACTCTGCCTCAAATGTAGATAAGGATATTGATGATTGTTTATTTCTTAACCATGATACTAAATAATGTGACTAATGGTGCTTCATTGGTCATCAAAGCAACCTGCCCAATTTTCATCTCTATAGGCAATAAGTGATAGATCCTTTCTTTTTGGATACCATAATCCAAACTCTTCTCTTCCTTTGAGATATCTGAAAATCGTCTTCACTGCTAATGCATTTGATTCCTTTGGTGCTGCTTGAAATCGTGCCACTTGTCCAACTGCCTGCATTACATCTAGTCTAGATGTTGACACATGTAGTAAGCTACCAATCATTGAATTGTATTTCCTCTGGTTTGTAGACTTTGAATCATCATCTTTTCTCAACTTGCAACTGATTTTCATAGGAGTGGTAACTGGTTTGCAATCTTCCATTCCGAACCTCTTTAGCATTTCTCTGATATATTTAGTTTGAGAAATAAAAATTCCTTGGTTGCTTTGACATATCTGAAGATGCAGAAAGAAGGATAGTTCTCCAAGTAATGACATTTCAAATTCATTCTGCATATCCTTTGCAAATTTCTCGCTTAACCTGTCACTAGTACTTCCAAAAATAATATCATGAACATAAACTTCAATTAATAAAATACTATCTTGAGTTACCTTGGTGTAGAGGTTGATGTCTACACTTCCTTTTCTGAACCCTGCCAGCTGTAGATATTTATCCAGTCTAGAGTACCATGCTCTAGGATCTTGTTTTAGACCATACAAGGCCTTCTTCAATTTACACATATAATCTACATTCTCTGACAACTAAAATCCTTCAGGTTGTTCAATGTAGACTTCTTCTTCAAGTTCCTCATTCAAAAAATATGATTTCACGTCCATCTGATACACTTTAATATTATTGGAACCTGCATAACCTAGGAGCAAACAAATTTTTTCCATTGTGGCAACTGGAGAAAATGTCTCTTCAAAGTCGATTCCTTCAACCTGTGCGTATCCTTTACATACCAATCTATCTTTATTCATTGTAACCTATCCATCTTCATTCAATTTATTTCATAATACCCACTTTGTGCCAATCACATTTTTATTCTTTTGTCTTGGAACCAATTCCCAAGTGTCATTCTTCTCTATTTGATTCAATCCTTCATCCATGGCCTTATTCCAAAATTCATCCTTGCTGGCCTCTTCAAAACTTTTTGGTTCAATGGTGGATGAGAGTGCTAGTTGTGTTTGTTCTGGTGAACGGATTTTTCTTCTAGTCTCAACTCCTGAATCTTTGTTTTTGATAATATGATTTGAAGGATTATTCTTCTGAACTAATTTGATAGGTGTCTTTGGAGGAACTTATTGAACTTGATCTTCTACTTTTGTCTAATCCTCTTCATCTTCCCCTTCTAATTCTTCTTCATCTTTTGCTTCTTGTTCGTAAAGGTGTTCCATTGATTCATTTTCTTCTTCCTTTAATTTACGTCCACCTGTTTCATCAATTGTTACATTGATGCTTTCCACAACTTTGTTCAACCTCAAATTGTAACACTTGTATTCTTTCCTTGTACTCGAGTAACCAACAAGTACTCCTTTTTCCACACGAGAGTTAAACTTTCTCATTCTTCCATCTTCTCTTTTGATATAGCATTTGCTTCCAAATACTCTGAAGTGCTTCACATTTGTTGGTTCCTTTCTATAGCTCGTAGGGATTTTTGTCAGTGTTGCTTCTGAGAATTACTCTGTTTTGAATATGAAACATTGTATGCATTGCATGTGTCCAAAAGAGATCTGTCAATTTGGAATCCATTAACATTGTTCAAGCCATTTCTTGTATTTTCCTATTATTTCTTTCAATAACTTCATTTCGTTGAGGTTTCCTAGTAACACAAAATTTCCTTTTTATTCCATGCATGTCGCAGTAGTCCATAAATTCCTTTGAAGTGAACTCTCCTCCATTATCAGATCACAAACATTTTATTTTTGAATCCATTTCATTTTCAACCATTTCCTTGTAGACCTTGAAGTTTTCAAAAGCTTATGACTTATTCTTGAGAAAACAAACTACATTCATTCTTGTATAATCATCAACTAATAACATAAAGTATTTCTCACCTTTTAAACCCTTTGTTGTAGTTGGTCCAACTAAATCAATATGCACAATTTCCAATGGTCTTGTCATTGAATATTCTTTTGATTTAAACCTGGTCTTTGTTTGCTTTCCTTGTTGATAATTCTTGCATAAAGTGTTGGTTGGTTTCGTAATCTGGGAAATTTCTCTAAATGCTTCCTTTTTGCTAACTTTGACAAGGTTATAAAAGTGTATGTGACCCATTCTTTTGTTCCATAGCCAACTTTCATCTTCTTTTCCTAGACAACACTTTTCATTTCCAATTTCACTTAGTACATATATGTTTCTTGAAGTTTTTGCAGTTGTTGCAATCAATTTTCCTGAACCTTCTTTTCTTATCTCGCACTTTTGTGAATCGAAAGTAACTTTATGACCTTGGTCACACATTTGACTCACACTTAGAAGATTCTGTATGTTTAATATCTTCTACTAGTAGAACATTTTCTTCCTTGGTATTCTTGTTTCCAATTTTGACTGTGTCTTTTCCAATGATTTTAGTTGAATCATCATTTCTGAAGAAGACTAATCCATCTCTTTCCTTCATTAATGTAAGAAACTTGTCTTTATCACCTATCATGTGTTTTGAAAAACCAGTGTCAACATACCAACATCGTTTCTTCTGCTTAGCTTGTAAAGCGAGTGTGCATTCTTCATTGCTATATTGATTCTTCTTTCTTATCCATGTTCTCTTATGACATTTCTGTCTGTGACTGTTGTTGTTTTGTTGTGGTTCTCTAGGAGGAACTTTCATTCTGCAATATTTGTCCATGTGTCCAAAGTTGTTACACTTGTAGCATTCCACTTCAGTGCTCAATGATTCAAACCTGTTGTAACTTCTTCTCTGTGTTTCACTAGGCCTTCTTGGATAACCCTTTTGTGTATGAATTTCAAATTTGTTTATGTTCATGTTGTTAGCTCTGCAATTCATACCTTTATGTCAAAAATTGTTACATGCATAACATAAACCCAAAAAGATAGTTTGATACCTAGAAGTTGAATCTCTTCTGAAAGGAGTTTCTCTTCTAAATCATTCTTCTTCCTTAAATCATTCTTCTTCCTAAGGCCTATCTGTCAGTTGTTGATTCTAAAATCTGAATCTTCTTGGTAGAGGAGGGTGCCTATAATCTTCCTTGTAGATCTCCCTATCCCCTTTGATTGTTTCTGCATATCTTTTTGGATATGTTTCTTTCTCTGTTGTTTTGGAGCTTGATCCCTTTTCTGTCTGATTGTATCCAAGTCCGGCCTTGTCATGATGAGGTTTTTTACTGTTGATAATGTCATCCAAAACTTTTGAGTTGTTCTACATATTTTTCTTTTGAAGATCCTTTCTTAATGTGACAATCTATGCTTCCAAATTTCCAATGATCTTGTCACTTTCTTCTAGTTGTTCTTTGAGTGCTTATTCAACTCTTTTATC
>JASDQU010370614.1:0-10862 GCA_032191745.1 Picea mariana | reverse complement strand
AACTTCTATGGAACACAACAATTCTTCTCGGTACTCAAATTCTACCTCTTCATATTCTTCTTCAGTGTCTTCTTTAACAGAGTCTTCTACTTCCATGAATACAACTCTTCCTGTCTCACTGTCCTAACTTCATCTTCATGTGATGATGAGATGTCTTCTTTGGTGCATAATATTTTCTTGAAAACTTTCTTTGTGGTTCTTTTGCCTTTATATGTTTTTTTTTCTATTTGAGTAATCTTGATCATTCCTCTTCTTTTTCTTATGAGGACATTTGTTAGAAAAATGACCAATACCATCACAATTAAAACAAATCAAAGGAAACTTACATGTATATCTGACATTGGTTCCCTTGTTCAATATCCTGACAAAGTTGGCCATTTCTTCATCATCTTCCGAGATGTCACTACTTCTGCTATGTTCTGTTTCCTTTTCCTTTCCATTTTTCTTTGATCTTTTGGATTCTTTCTGTAACACACCCATGGTGGGGACGCAAATTTTCTCTCTTCTTAGGAGAAACAAAACCCCCATTTGGGGTCTCTATTCCATTTTTATTTTTCAGAGCTTTCCATCCACGATCTCAATGCTTCGAAATGAGCTTAGAGTAGGAAGATATCCCCTCACAAGATCTTCGGGTTCTTTCATGCCCCTATGATTTCATATGACTGCGGGCTATAGCCGGACGCCAAGACAACTACCACGTGAATACTCCGAAGTCGAAAACCTCTGAAGTTCACGATCTAATGACACCTATCCCTTTGGCTTGGATGGCTTATATTTTCTTTGTCTCTTTGAGCTTCGAGAGTGTCACCTCTCCACACTTGCTTTCTCCCGGAGTGCTTACACTTGAAGTTGATGATCCTGCGATGCGTGTCTCCCACAGATCAACACCTTCAAATCACTTCAGCTCTTTAGGCTTTAGGAGTGTCAACCTCTCCAAACTCACTTTCTCCCAGAGTTCTTACACTCAAATTCGACGATCCATCGACTCGTGTCTCCCATAGATCGATGGCTGCAAATCACTTTGGCTCATCAGGCTTCAGTAGTTTCAACCTCTCCACACTCGCTTTCTCTCGGAGAGCTTACACTTGAAGTAGATGATATGTTGACATGTGTCCTTTCTCTTAGATCGATGGCATAAACAGACTCCATTAATCCACAAATTTCCAAAGGAACTCGTGACTATCCACCTAACAACTTTTCCAGGTCTGACAATCATGATCTTGCCAATACCGATTTGCTCGTCAATCGACGATTCACAGTGATTGCAGGGCCCCAATGTGAACACTCTTTATCAAATATCTCAACCTCTACAATTTGAAAGTACTCACCTAACTCGATCTAATCGGGGTCGTTGATCTTCCACTTCGACAAGATCAACGACGTTGGTGAATTGCAGGCTATGAACTAGCACATCCGCTAATTTCACCTTCGCACTCTACAATGACTCCCAACCATCGATTTAATTGAGCGGATGGGGTTTGATTCATTATCTCCAACAGGTCTCTGAGTCAATCTGATGACTGGAATAGCTTTGCCTTCTGATGAACAAATCACATCCATCTCCGCTATCAAGTTCTTAAGTCATCTACGACTCTTGTTACTCTGATAGTTTGGGTAAATGTGACTATCGTGAAGTTTGACATCTCAGATATTCAAACTCTTGAAGCTTTGAATCCTTCATGAGCTAACTCCTTTTAGCACAGTGTTCCTAGAGCTAGGTCACATGGACCTTTAGATGACTCTCGGGCTATGATCTCTACTCTTTAGTTAGGTTTTGACTAAGGTCGTGGGTGAGAATTCAAGGTCTTCCAAACTACGGATTTGAAGGAAACACCTTCCTAGTCTGCAATACCTTAAGTTTTGATACTAGGCAACATAAACTCATGAGGTTACCATGACAGTAGCAGTGCCAAGAGGCTTGCTCTGATTTCAGAGCTGTGAGGTAGCTCCCTGGGGAAAACACCTTTGAGAGATAAATTGGGGCACACGGGAAAAAAAACAGAAGCACAAATCCTCAAGGAAAACAACGTATATACAAAATTTAACCTTTCAGCGCAGAACCATTTACAGATAAGTAAATACATGCATGCAACTACTAATTCTCATTTCAATGCATAAAGTATAGAAACACTTATCAAAACCAGACAACGTGAAGCGAATGCTAGAAAGGGTGCACATCTCCACCCAGCCATAGGCTCATTCACTCCTAATGAATTTACCACTAGTCACCCTAAGCTAGACCACAATGATTTTTGATTGGATATCTTCTTCCAACTCAGAAATATATAGGGAAGAAGGTTACTCTCTTTCTCCCGTCTCAGTCTCTATTTACCACAATCAGAACACACCCTTTTTTCACAATTCTTCCTCGAGTCCCAGAGCTTCCACGCTCATCTCTACACTCTTCACAGATTTCCTTTTTTTCTTTCCCCCCCCCACGCTTTCCTTTCTTACATTTCCCAACAAGATTGCATGTGGCCCGAATTCCTAGTTCATTTTTAGGTCTGGAAGCCTTATAGATGGGTGGTCTTCCCCATCCCCTCATTAACTCTTGAAGAGGTCTTCCCACCTACACCGTACTAGTTCGGTGGAGGTTAACGTACTAGTTCGGTGGAGGTTAACGTAACCATTCTTGTTCCCCTCTACCACCTTTTCATAGCATTCATGGTCTCTCTTATCACATACCCTTTCCAATAGTCATGCAACATGTATCCATTTTCTATTAAAATAATATAATTTACATTTATCGACGTTTTATACAAAGGTCCATTAAATCAAACATTCACACCTTTGAGTTTTCCATAGTTCCTTGGCCAATATAGTTATATTTACAAACTGGGGGAAACAGGGTGTTACAATTCTCTCTCCCTTAAAGGAACATCATCCTTGATGTTCTATCTGTCAACATGATATGTATGTATAGGAGTAAACAAAATCAGATATCCCCGTCTCATGGCATCCTCCATTTCCCACATAGCCTCATATGGGCCAAAGTGTTTCCACTGCACCTTGACCTGTGCAATGGTACAATTCTTGAGTGAGGTTTCCTTCCTGTCTAGTATGCATTGAGGTTCTGGCAGGAATTCTCCCTCTGGCTCCACCTAGATCACATACCAGTCAATTATATGATTAGAGTCATGTACATATTTATTCAATAATGAAACATGGAAAACATTATGTGCTTTTACTATGGGAGGAAGTGCTAGCCTATAGGCTACAGGTACCACTCTATCTAAGACTTTAAAGGGTCTACAATACCGAGGTTCCATCTTGTCACAATCTCCCATTCTCAAGGAACTCTTCCTGGGTCTAACTCTGAGATAGACATGATCTTCAAGACAGAAGATCATGTNTTAAAGGGTCTACAATACCGAGGTTCCATCTTGTCACAATCTCCCATTCTCAAGGAACTCTTCCTGGGTCTAACTCTGAGATAGACATGATCTTCTGTCTTGAACTCTCTGGGGGTTCTCTTTCGGTCAACGTAGCTCTTCCATCTATCCTGAGAAATTTTTAGATTTTTCTTTATCTGGATCGCCTATTGCTCCATTTATTTCAGCATGTCCGGTATGATTGAAATTCTATCCATTGGATTACTCCAGCTGATGGGAATTTTTCACTGTATACCATAGAGGGCTTCAAAAGGGCTCATCTTTAGTGACTCTTGATAAACATTGTAGTAGGAAAATTCTACTAATGGAAGGTAGTCTTACCACTTCTTAGGTTGATGCATTACATGCATCCTTAACACGTCTTCTAATATTTTGTTTACTCTTTCTGTATGTCCATTAGTTTGGGGGTGATAGGCTATGCTAAACAACAGTTTAGTCTCAAGACCATCCATCAAGGATTTCCAAAAGATTGAAGTGAATTTTGTGTCTCTATTGGATATAATCTCTCTAGGCATGCCATGCATTCTAAATATCTCCTTCATGAAGATGTTGGCAATATCTATTTCCTTGCAAGTTGACTTGACAGGAAAGAAGTGAGCAAACTTACTCAATTTTGCACCACTACCATGATGGCATCATTCTTCTTAGTTGATCTTGGTAATCCGATGATGAAATCCATGGAAATGGTTTCCCATTTCCATTCTGGAATTGGTAGTGGTTGTAACAACCATGTTGGGTGACGGTGTTCTACCTTAAATTGCTGGCATTTTAGGCACTTAGCTAGATAGTCGGCTATGTCCTTTTTTATTCCAGGACAATATAATTGTTTCGTAGTGGTCGTGATTATTTTCTGATATCCTAGGTGATCATTATATGGTATCTTATGTAGTTCATACATTATGAACCTCTTCAAGTTGTCACATATTGGAATATACAATTTGTTTTTGTAGGTCAGTAGGCCTTCAACGAGCATCTGATAGCCTTCATACTTTATCCTTGTAGGATCTTACCTTAGGTATGAGGTTACGGTATTGAAGAATACATATGTTTATTGTGCATTCATGATCCTTTCTCTAACATTCATTTCGTCAGTGCTTACTTCTGCCAGGTGAATCATTTTCATACTTCTTCTAAGGGAATCTTCTACCCTATTTTCCTTCCCTTTGATGTGTTTGATTTCGAATTCAAATTCACTAAGGAGAGCCATCCACCTAGCTTGTCTAACATTGAGTTTTGGTTGATCAAATAGGTGCCTCAACCCACAGTGGGTTTTCATAAGTACAAATCTCCTACCCAGGAGGTAATGCCTCCACATTTTTAAAGCATGCACTATGGCGGCCAACTCTAGATTATGGGTCACATAATTGATTTCATGCTCATTCAATTTCCTGGATAAGTAGAAAATTACACGTCCCTCTTTCATAAGGAATCCTTCGAGTCCTTCCTTGCAGGCATATGTTCACACAAGGAATTCATTATCAGGGTCTACAATCTTCATCACGGGTGCATGGGTCAAAAGGTATTTCAGTTCCTAAAATCTTTCTTCACATTCTGATGTCCAAGTGAATTTAACCCCTTTTTTCTGGAGGGTGGTGATTGGACAACCAATCTTGGAAAATCCCTTTATGAACCTTATATAATATCCCGCTAAGCCCATAAAGGATCTGATATCAGATACATCCTTTGGGGTAGGCCATTCCATAATAGATCTGATCTTTTCAGGGTCTACTGCTACCCCTTCTTCAGAAATGACATGGCCCAAGTAATGTACTTGCTTATGGAAAAAGTCACACTTGCTAATCTTAGCGTAGAGCTGACGTTCTCTTAGTACTTCAAGCACAAGTATAATATGATCTTCATGGTATTCTTTGTTCTTGGAGTAGATTAATATATCCTCAATGAAAACCAATACAAATCTATCTAGGAATTTGTTGATTACAATGTTCATTAAGCACATAAAAGTGGCAGGGGAATTAGTTAGTCCAAATGGCACCACCATAAATTCATAGTGACCATAACTTGTCCTAAAGGCCATTTTGTAGATGTCTTCATCCTTGATTCAAACTTGATGGTATCCAAAAATCAAGTCAATTTTTGAGAAAATGGAAGCACCCCCTAATTGTTCGAACAAGTCATCAATTCTTGGTAAGGGGTACTTGTTCTTTATGGTTTCCTAATTGAGTTGTATATAATCTATGCATAGTCAAAACATGATATCTTTCTTTTTCACAAATAGGGATGGTGCTCCCCATGGAGACACACTGGGTCGGATGTAGCCTTTTTTCATCATTTCCTTTAGCTGTAGCTTGAGCTCGACTAGCTCAGGTGTACTCATCCTATAGGGTGTCCTAAACACTAGCACCACTCCTGATGCAAGTTATATCAAGAAGTCAATGTCTCTTCTCAGAGGTAGACCCAATACCTCTTCTGGAAACACAGCTCTATACTCTCTTAATATGGGGTGGTCCTCTAGGTTTGGTTTTTCATCCTCAACAAATTCTAACACATGTATTGCATATAGAGGACACCCCTTTCTGCAATACTTTTTCATTTGAAGGGTTGATATTTGTCTCACTGAGACAGGCTTCTGAATCCCTTGGAGGGTTATATTTCTCCCTTCTCCATTTACACATTCTAAAGTTTTATGGTAACAATCCAACTTAGTTTTATAAGTAGGAAACCAATCCATACCAATCAACAAGTCATAAGATCCTATGGGCAATATGTTAAGGGTCGCTTGGGTGGGAAACCCATCCATGATGAATTGGCAAGCTGGTAAGACCTCTCTGTTACTTTTCTCTTGGTTCCAATGGATAGTTGTACCAACCATGGCTTAACATGTCTAACCAATTGCAGTTTACACTTATCGACAGTCCGGGGGCCACATAACTCAAATTAGAACCGTGTTCAATTAAAATATAAACTAGACGGTTGGTGATCATATCTTCCATCTCCACCACTGAATCTTCATGGTTGGATTGCTTATTATCCAAAGCTACATAAATCTGTGGCATGCTCCTAGCCACATCATTGACTGTGGTAGCTTCCTGGATGTTTTAGACTCTCCTACTATTTTTCTTCCTGTGTGAGCAATCCCTCAACAGATGATCTTCTCTGCAACCCCAACATTTCAAGGGTTCTTTCTTTGGGTTATCGGTATTTTTTGGGGTTGATCCAAAAGGTTTATTTCCACTCTGAGAGGGTAAATTATGTTTATACACACTTCAGGTAGGAAGTCTCATCCTCGAATCCTTCCTATAATTCTTAAATCTTGAGGATTTAAACCCCTTCTTCTTGAATCCCGAACTACTCTTCTTCTTCCAGTCATCGCATGGTTCTGTCTGATGCCTGAATTGTTCATAACAATACCTTGGCTTCCAGATAGTGTCTTATAATGTTTTGTCTCGTGAAACTCAATCTTGTTCTGGTAGGTCTAAGGCAACCCACTGATAAATCGTTGGACTTTTTCCTTTTCATATTTTAGGTAGGGGACATACCTCAACAAATCCATGAATTTATTGACATACTCCTCTATGCTGAGTTGTCCCAGCTTGAGTTCATAGAACTCCTTAGTCTTCCCATCAAAGTATTTCTCTAAAAAATACTTCTCCTTGAAGTGTTTCTCAAACTATTTCCATGATAATCCTTTTTCATGGATTCCTTTCACATTCTTAAAATCCTCCCACCAAATGGAACACTTTCCATTCAGGTTGAAGATGGCTATTCGAGCCTTCAAGTTTTTAGAATAGTCATGAACTCTGAAGTACTTCTTTAAACCAAGAAACCAAGATTCTGCCTCTTCCCCCTTCTCAATATATCCATTGAAAGAGGGTGTTTTAGATTTCTTGAACTATTCAGGATCATGACTTTTGGAATGCTTTCGCTTCTTTTCTTTCTTCTGAGAATGTGAGCTAGTTTTTCTACTATAAGATCCCTCGGAGTTGTCCGTCCACTTTCCAGAGGACTCTCCCGATGAGCATCCCCTGCCTCCATGTTGGTCCTTCTTCGAGGTACTTATCCCTGTGTGGCCACTTATGGGACCACGTTTTCATATTTTAGGTGGACTTTAAATTCTCTTTGTATGTTGTCAGTCCACATGGCTAGTTGTAGGTCCATGTTACAACTTCCTCTGTATATAGGATAAGCTCTGCAACAATACTACATTGATTTCCATTTGTTTCTCTCACTCCTTTATCAATATCTTGTTGTCATCCTTGCAACTATGTAATTCTTCTATAAGGATTCTTACAGTTTCAACTAGATTCGGAGGGGTCTCCACAGCCCTCCTCTTGTTAGAATCGTTGACTCTATTGTGGGAGGCATCCACCATTTCATAGAATGTCACCATAATTTAGAATTGAAGTTTTCTTGTGATTCACTCACTGCTGGAGTGTTGACAAAATGCTTACCGTTAGCCAACAGTCTACTAGTTTATGAACAACATACAAGTCAAATTTATTAAATACACATAGAGTAGAAATTTTAATTCTTTCCCTTAGTAAAAGTTTTAACCAGACTCTTTAGGGAAGTATTAAGATAAGGTGTTAGTCTCAAGAGTTCTTTAAACATGGTTTTTAAGAGACAAATCCATGATCCCAAGCAGGCCAAGTGTTGTAACCATTCTCTAATACCAATTTGTGACACACCCACGATGGGGACTCAAATTTTTGCTCTTCTTAGGAGAAACAAAACCCCCATTCGAGGTCTCTATTCCATTTTTCTCTTCCAGATATTTCCAGCCACGATATCCATGCTCCAAAATGAGCTCAGAGTAGGAATATATCCCCTCCCAATATATTCGGCTTCTTTCATCCCCCTATGCTTTCATATCACTGTGGGCTATGACCGGATGCCAAGACAACAGGTGCCAAAACGACTAACACACGAATCTTCCAGAGTGGAAAACCTCTGAAGTTCACGATCTAAAGACACCTCTCCCTTTGTCTTGGATGGCTTAGATCTGCTTCAACTCTTCTGTCTTTGGGAGTGTCAACCTCTCCACACTCACTTTCTCCCGGAGTGATTACACCCAAAGTCGATGATCTATCGACATGTGTCTCCCACATATCGATGATTGCAAATCACTTAGGATCTTTAGGCTTCGGGAGTGCCAACCTCTCCACACTCGCTTTCTCCCAGTTTTCTTAAACCTAAAGTTGACGATCTGTCGACCTGTGTCTACCAAAAATCGACGAATGAAAATCACTTCGGCTCTTCGGGCTTCGGGAGTTTCAACCTCTCCACACTCGCTTTCTCCCGGAGATCTTACACCCAAAGTCAATGATCTATTAACACATGTCCTTTCTCTCATATCGATGGCACAAACAGACTCCATTACTCCATGAATTTCCAAAGGAACTTGTGACTATCCACCTAGAAATTTTTCCAGGTCTGATGGTGTTGGAAGATTGGTTGTTGTCATTGATGTCAACCCTAGTCATGGGTTTTGGACTGAAAAATTGATGAAGGTATTTGGACATGAAGGACAATACACATGCAGGTGCAACACCAATGGATGGATAGTATACATCATGTTGTTTTCATTGGTATGTGGAACGTCACGTGAATCCTCATGGTTGAGGAGAAATGAATTTCCGAAGATGACAAAGTGAATTGAAGAAGGAAGTACATGTAGGCCCTGAAGATAATTAAAGAACAAAATTACAAAATAAGAAAGTGGCAGGTCGGCCCCAATGTTAAAAGGAAGTGACATAAATGGTATAAATAAATATCATTATACATTCATTTAATACACAAGTCGAATGTCAGAGGAAATCATAAGTAAAGAAGGTCAGATTTCAAGGGAGGATGAAGTCTTTTGGTGATGTGTTCTAAGGTATGTTATTTTCAGGTCATCTTACCATTTTCGCTATAATTTTTTTTCTAGAATGATTCATATGGTAAAATTGCTCTGGTATTGAGAAGACATATCAAGGTACATGTGGTAAAACTTTCAGCTCTTGATTCGCTATAATTATGGAGATACAGTCTGTGGAAGATAGGGTTTTTGACCAGTCCTAAAGCTAGTCAATAAACAGGTGTTCCGGGTAAAGAAGTCATAACTTCTTCATAGAGAATCCAAATGAAGTGGGAAAAATTGCATTGGAAATCGTATGGACTATATTTTCTTATGTGCGAGTTTCAGAATCTGATGTTAAATATTGAGCGCGGGAAATTATGTACAAGTTTAGTCTCCTGAATAAACCAGAATTGAACAAAGTCTACCATTATCTCTATAACTTCTTTTTGGGTGGAAGGAAGGGGAAAGGATGGAGAGTTAAATCCTCTCTTAATATTGGAGGATTGTATCTTCCTCTTGGAGCTTTATCCCTCCCTTTACATTTGGAAGTCATTACTTCCCTTGAACAATAACTATTGATTATTTCTCATATATTGTGCATGGTGTATTGTGGTGTATTGGTGTAAATCTTATAATATTGTTCATTTCTCATGGGATATATTTGAATGGTTTAAGTATAAGTTGAAAAAGGTTTTAAATTGTAATTGATATTGATTCACCCCCCTCTCAGTATCAAAAATTGGTATCAGAGTAGGTTGCCTTCAGAACAATTTAACCACTGGAAGGAAAATCTTGAGAAGAGATGGATGACCATGAGCACATTTCAAATGGGATTCAAAAATTTGATGGAAGAAATTATGCATACTGGAGTGATAGACTGAAAACTTACCTAACAGATTTAGGAGTAGACATTTGGTACTCAGTTGTAAATGGCTATATAATCCCAAATAATGCTCCAACTAATCCAAATGAGAAGAAGCTTATGAGTTGTAATTCAAAAACCAGACATGTTATTCTAGCAGCATTAGCACCAACCATTGCTAGAAAAGTGATGGGATGTTGCACTGCTAAAGAGGTATGGGGAAAACTCATGAGTATCTACGAAGGTGATCCAAAAGTTAAGTAGGTCAAGCTTCAACAACATAGAGCAGAATTTGAAAATTTGAATATGAATGAAAAGGAAGATATTGCAACCTATCTTCTTAGAGTTGATGAAGTTGTTAATGCTATCANTATGAAATGAGAACAGGTACAGAAAGTGACTAGTCAAACAATGAAGAAGCCTTTAAAGCCATAAAAAAGACAAAAGACAAGGATAACGACCTTGATGAAGAAATAGCAAATTTTGTAAGAAGGTTTCAGAAGGGAAGTGGAAGATACAAAGGTCAGTGACCTCTCAAATTCTTTAACTGTGGTAGAATAGGACATATTGTTGAAATCTGCTACCATAAAAAGAGAAGTCTCAACAATAAAAAGAGATTCTACTCCAAGGATGATGACATCTCCTTATATGAGAGTGATGAAGAAGATAATGACAGAGGAGAAATCCTCTTCATAACCCAAGAAACCCAGGATGATGATCAAAATAATTATAAAGAAGAAGAAATCATTTGTGAAGAATATTTAGATGAAGAAACCAACCTTGATTCCTTTTGGGGATACAAAGACAA
>JASDQU010370613.1:0-47440 GCA_032191745.1 Picea mariana | reverse complement strand
TATATATATATATATATATATATATATATATATATATATATATATATATATATATATATATATATATCATGCAATTTACTTTATATATTTAACAACACCATATAAATATGTAAGGTTCTAGATAGTCGACTCTTAGATTTCCTTCTCTCTTTAGTATTTATTACTGCTCATCTCATTGGTTTTTCTCAAGCTTCTTGTCGTGAAGATGGTTCCTGAGATGGATCTGAAATGTCGACAGACAAATGTAGACATTGTGGTCTCTCTGAATATCCCTGAAAATAATTTTAAAATTCATGAATTCAATTAACCAAACCAAAACAAAACATTCAATAAACATTTTTACATAGTAGAATTAAACATAGAAAAAATATTAGAAAATGTATCTTTCAATGGGGAAACCAATTGGATGTGTACAAAGGACTTTCCTCCCATCCATAGGCTTATTGTTCCTTTTCTCTCAATAACAAGCCACCCCTGAGCTAAGGCTATGAGTCCACAAGGATTAATATCCCTCTTGGATATCCACTGCCCACACTCATCATCCCAGACCCCTCTTTCCCCTCAACATGCACAACCCAAGGAATGGGATCCCCCTTGTCTGCCACACAATCCCTCGACCCTTCCCACTTACCTCTAGGGTTCCATTATACACATTTGGCCAAGAAATCCCTTAGTTGTCACTTTGGAGTGCTCAAAACATCCTCCTCAATGCTCTAAAGTATTTCCTCAATAGGAAATGCAATTGCAGGAACATAGCATCATTCTCAACATTATCTCATAGCTCCAACAAGCTATTATAGGCACCCATCCTAAATTTCCAGCATCAAACTCATCCCAACAAGATTTCTTTTCGTGGATAGCATGGATGGTGCTATTTTCAACACCTCACTCTTATCTTTCTACCCAAAATAATCATGTAGAAAAAATATCCCAAAAAGGTACTCAAAATTCATTTTCTTATCATGCAAGCTTGAATCTCACATTTCCCRRRAAGTGGTTGTACTTAGACCATCCTATCATAAATTAGTGAAAATACTTTTCCCACCTACCACTCTTGCATTATTCAATAGCTATTTTGATATTTCAAATGAGGCTAACATTAACATGAAAATCRTTTGGATTAATAGAAATGGGTAACCCCTTGGAACCTCCTTAGCCTCCTCTCTTGTGGAATCATATCCCCCTATTGTTATCATCTCTCTCATATCGCAGCCAATGATTTATTTTGCATTAAAAAATTTAATGTACAAAATTCATATCTCGACCCTCAACCATATTGATCATTACAGGCTCGCTGACCTAGAACATATTGGCTCACTAGCCTAAATTGCATTTGCATAATTACATTATAATTTACAGGGATTAAAATATGGATGTTACATTCCCTTCCCCCTTATTGTTGCATTATCCTTAGTACACAACACCATATAGGTGCACATGCATATCACAATGCTTGACTCTTTGGCCTAATATCACACAGGCACTTCAGCCCCAAAACATATATACATAGGCACCTCATCCAAATCATATATACTTAGGCACTCCAGCCCAAAACCATACATAATTATTGTCATGATTCATAATTCTAGCAGCAATTCCAACCAATAATATCTCATTCACCTCAGTTTCCACAACCCGGGGAAGTGTTACCCCTTCTCTTATTTGTAGTCCCCCAGGTTGTACCTCTTCCCTCTAGGGATCCAACACAGGAAGATGTGGAAGTATCAGAGTTACCTCTCTATGAATTCCATATACAAGAATTCTCACAATTTGTCGATTCCCACAATAATTCCAACCAAGAGGCTATGATTCCCCTCAACCTGCACAACCCAAGGAAGTGTCCCTCTTCTATGCTCTGTAGTCCCTCGGGTTGTACCACTTTCCTATAGAGCTCTATCACAAGGTTGAACAGGGAGTCTCATAAATTTGGCTCCATTAACTCCATTTGTGATAATGGAATATCCAAACCTTCAAATAGTTGTATATGTTCCTCCCACATTGCATCCATCATCTTCACTTTGCTTCTTTTGAGTTGTAACAAGTCCACTAGACTTTATTCATTCCATGTCTTTGTCCTTGAGCTCAATTTCCTTCTGGTGTTCCTATTTCCAAGCACATAGTTCATTTCTTCATTCTTCATTTGTTCTTATTGTTAGAAAAACTGGATCGCGGAGCAATAAAATAAAAACAAATGCAAAAATAAAACACAGAAGATACACAATACAATATAGACACAGATATACATGGTTCACCAAGTGTGGGCTACATCCACTAGAGAAATTTTCAGGTCCTTCCTTTTTATTATCCAGCAAATGAAGGGATACAACCTACAACACACCCATTGTAACTTCCTCTTCTTTCTTCACAGTCTCCTCTCTCAGAATACAATATTCGCAATGATACATAGACGCAATACATTTCCTTCATAAAAGAGGGTTTCCTTCTAGGAAAAAAAACCATAACATAAATTCTACTGTCAAATATGTGACTTTATAATGAACGGTCCATATTTACTATGAAATTACAATATACATTTACAAGGCAATTTTTCCTCGAGGGCCTGCTTTCCCCCGAATCCCCCAGCCAGGGGGATTGGACCCCGCAGAGAGGAAAGCCCTCCCTGCAACTCCCCCACGTGGAGGGGTGTACAGTATTCCAAGGTGTAAATTCTTCATGGGGTATAAACACGGTTGAAAACAAAAAACCTCTGAATCAGGAAGATAATCAGGCTCCACAACCAACAATCTACCACTTGGAGACTGATCTCAACAAATCCACTGTTGTTATATCTATTGGAATATGATCCTTCTTGGACTTGAAAAAATTCTCATCTTCACCTTCCTGCTTGAAGACCAACTGAAACTGAGAAGGAGCTCAGTTTCTCCATGGTTACTCCCTTTGTTAACATGTCTTCAGGATTCTGGTTAGTGTGTATCTTTTCCAACTTCAAATCTCCATTTTCCAAGACAGATCGTATGAAATGGTACCTGAGTTGTATATGCTTAGTCTTCGAATGGAAGGTTGAGTTCTTTGCAAGATGAATGGCACTCTCGTTGTCACAATACAACATGTTATTCTCTTGCTTCTTTCCCAATTCTTCCATAAACCTCTATAACCAAATCATCTCTTTACTAGCCTCTGTAGTAGCAACATACTCTTCCCCTGTTGTTGAAAGTGCAACAACCTTTTTTAGTTTTGAAATCCAACTTACTGTTATTCCACCTACAACAAAAACATACCCTGTGGTTCTCCTCGTGCTATCGTTATCACCTGTCATATTTGAATCAACATATCCATGTAGAAGATTGTATGAACCTCCAAAACTAATGCATGAGTAGAAATACCTTTCAAATACCTGAGAATCTACTTTACTTCATCCCAATGTTCTTTAGTTTCATTGTTCATATACCTACTCACAACTCCCACTGCATGTGCAATATTTGGTCTTGTGCAAACCATCGCATACATCAAGCTACCAACTGTTGATGAATAAGGGACCCTCGGCATGTATTCTATCTCCTCATGTGTCTTGGGACACATTTCCTTGGTCAATTTGAAATGGTTTGCCATAGGTGAAGTAATTGGTTTTTCATTCTGCATTCTAAACCTCTCCAACACTTTCTCTATGTACTCACCTTGAGACAATGTCAATTTGTGATTTTTCCTGTCTCTTGTTATTCTCATACCAAGGATTTTCTTTGCAGCACCCAAATCCTTCATCGCAAATGAATTAGCTAATTTATTCTTTAGCACATTTATATCCTGCATATTAGAACCTGCAACAAGCATGTCATCTACATACAATAGCAAGAGAATATAGCTTCCATTTTCTAGCCTTTTAAAATAAACACAGTGATTAGAATGGCATCTACTATAACCTTGTTTTGTCATAAACTTGTCAAACTTCAAATACCATTGCCTTGGAGCTTACTTTAGACCATACAAGCTCTTCTTCAACCTGCATACCAAATTTTCCTTCCCTTTGACCTCATACCCCTGTGGATGTTGCATATAAATCTCTTCATCCAAATCCCCATGGAGAAAAGTTGTTTTTACATCTAACTATTCAGGATGAAAATCTTCTACTACCACAAGACTCAAAATAGTCCTAATTGAAGTCATTTTAACAATAGGAGAAAATATTTCATCAAAATCTATACCTTTCTTTTATGCAAACCCCTTTACAACAAGTCTAGCCTTGTATCGTTTTTTTCCTCCATGTTCTTCCTTCAACTTGTAAACCCATTTATTATGCAATGCTCTTTTTCCTGTAGGGAACTGAACCAAATCCCAAGTCTAGTTATTTGTCAAGGAATCCATTTCATCTTTCATTCCTTTCTCCCACTTCTTTTTAGTGTCTACATGCATTTCCTCTTCATAACATTCTGGTTCACCAGAATCAGTCAACAATAAATATTACAATGAAGGAGATTATCGTTCAGGGGGTCTACTAAACCTGATAGATCTTCTAACAAAACATGAAGGATTTTGAGGTACCTATTGCTCCTGTTGTTGTACATTTTGATTTTATGGTACCTTTCGAATTTATTTTTCAGTGATCTCATCAAGAACTGTGTATTTTGGTTTTTCTTTTTCCTGTTTCTTTCCCTGCAACTAATCTTTGTACATGACCTTCTCATTGAATATGACATCTCTAGTCCTAATGATTTTTTGATTTTCATAATCCCATAAGAGATAACCAAAATCATTAACACTGTATCCAATAAAGGTACACTTCTTGGATTTTGCTTCAAGATTTGTTCTATTTTCTGTATCAATATGGACAAATGCTTCACAACCGAAAGTCTTCAAAAAAGAATAGTTTACCTTTTTACCTGTCCATGCCTCATCTGGAATTCCACCATCCAAAGATCTTGAAGGTCCTATGTTTATTAAGTAAACAACAATATCTACAACATCTTCCCAAAACTTTAAGGGGAAACCTGCATACAATCTCATACTCCTTGCATGCTCCATGATTTTCCTGTTCATCCTTTCTGACACACCATTTTCTTGTGGTGTACCTGGAACTATCTTCTCTCTACGAATCTCATGGTATGAACAATAATCATCAAACTCATTGCTACAATATTCACCTCCATTATCTGATCTAAGACACTTCAACCTTTTTCATGTCTCATTATCAACCACATCTTTCCATTTCTTAAAAGTATCAAAAACATCAATTTTTTGTCGAATGCAATAAAACCAAGTTTTTCTAGTTGCATCATCAATAAAAGTAACATAATAATGAGAGCCACCAAGAGATGATACATGAGTTGTTCCTAATACATATGTATGCACAAGCTCTAACCTTTCACTCTTCTTTTCTTTTCCAACTCTGAGAAATATGACTCTCTTTTGTTTTCCATAAACACAATGCTCACAGAAATCCAAATCAATTTGTTTAAGATCTGAATTTTTTTTTCTATTGTGAAGTATCTTCATCCCCTTCTCACTCATGTGTCCAAGCCTATGATGCCATAGTGTTGTATCCACTCTTGTAGAAGCTAAAGAGATATAAGAGTCAGTATTATCAGTACATAAATACAATGTACCTACCTTCTCTCCTTTTTCTATCACCAGTGATCGTTCGGTGACCTTCCACACCTTATCTGTAAATATGGATATACAACCTTCACTCGTCGACTGCTCTGTTGAAATTATATTTTTCTTTAGATATGGAACATGTCTTACCTCTTTCAACAACCATTTGTTTCCATTCATTTGCTTTATTTTTACCTTTCCCATTCCAAAAACTTTGCATGGTGCATAATCACCTAAATGAACCTGTCCTAAATCACCTTGAACATAATCTAGAAAATGTTTCCTATGGGGTGTGGCATGAAATGAAGCCCTTAAATCTACTACCCAAGACTCAGAAATAATATCTACAGAAAGAATCAAAGAATCTTGTAACACATCACCTGTTACATTTTCTTCCTAAATTTTCTCCTGTTGTCCATCTCTTTGTTTCTTTGGAGCTCTGCAGTGTTTCTTCAAATGCCATTTCTTCCCACAATTCCAACACTCTATCTTTCACAGTCTAGATTTGGATCTGCCCTTCCTATAAGTCATGTGGTTCGTTGATCTATTTCTTATATCCTTTAGTCTTCCCATGTTCTCAGTGTTTAATGCATTACGTAATGTCTCGCATGTGCTTTTCTGTCACATTTCCTCGCTAAGGATAACACCAACAATATCATCAAAATTTAAAGTTTTTGAACCAGAGATAGAGTTACTTACAGCCATGACCAATCCATTCCAACTTCTTGGAAATGAGAACAATATTAGAAGAGCCATGACCTCATCATCAAAGTCCACTTTTACAGAACTTAGTTGATTAGTAATCGTATTAAATTCATTTAAATGATCTGCATTAGACCCGCCTTCTTACATCTTCATATTAAATAATATCTTCATTAGAAATACCTTATTGGACACCGAGGGTTTTTCATAAAGTTTAGCTAATGCATCCATGAACTCCTTCGTTGTCTTTTCTCTCGAAATATTGAAAGCCACTGACACTGTCAGGCTTAGCCGTATCGTTCCTAGTGCCTTTCTGTCAAGAACCTCCCATTCTTCGTCCTTCATGGTCGTCAGCTTCTTTGTTATTCCACCCAATGGTAGGAATAAATGATTATGATGTAAATAATATTCCATTTTCATCTTCCATAACTAGTAGTTTTGTCCATTAAATTTATCAACCCTAAACTTTCCATCTTCCGCAATTTCTCCCACTCAAACCAAGAACCATCTTTTCCTGTGAGTTACCTTTCGCTCTAATACCAGTTGTTAGAAAAACAGGATTGCATAGCAATAAAATAAAAATATATGTGGAAATAAAACACATAAGATGCACAATATAATAAAGACACAGATATACGTGGTTCATCCAGTGTGAGCTACGTCCACCAGAGAAATTGTTAAGTCCTTCCTTTTTATTATCCAACAAATGAAGGGATACAACCTACAACACACCCATTGTAACTTTCTCTTCTTTCTCTCACAGTCTCCTCTCTTAGAATACAATATTCACAATGATACATAGCCACAATACATTTCCCTTGTAAAATAATGTTTCCTTCTAGGGAAAAAAACCCTAACATAACTTCTATCGTCAGATCTGCGACCTTATAATGAATGGTCCAAATTTACTATGAAATTACAATATACATTTACAAGGAAAGTTTTCCTTCGGGGGCCTGCTTGCCCCCGAACCCCCCAACCGGGGGGATTCCCCCCCCCCCACCCCCCGAACCCCACCGGGGGGGGGAATCCCCCTCTACAACTCGCCCATGTGGAGGTGTGTACAATCTTCCAGGGTGTAAAGTCTTCATGGGGTATAAACACGGCTGAAAACAAAAAACCTCTGAATTAGGAAGATAATTAGGCTCCACAACCAAGACTTATACGACTATCATTAAAACATACATGTTATAGCCATTATCATATAAAAATCATCTTTTCCACATGAGTCAGCAACACCACAATGTAACATGTATTCAACATTAAGTTTGCATCCATAAACGAATACTTATCTATATGGATATCTTGTGCTTCACAAGCTTCCACATGAATTAATTCAACTCACTATCCCTTCATACACACACTCATGATTATAGCCACCATGCCATATGCATTACTAATTTTCCTCTTCCTTTCTATACTCACYCTCTAGGCTCAGGAATCCCCTTCTTTGCTACAAACTCCCTCAGACGATTCATCATTTTCCAAGGTTTTCTCGTGCAAARATTGCATCAACTTACTACTAGAATTTCCACTAATAGTCCATAATGTGTGAAAATCATAGGGTTTTAATGTCTTAATAGTATCCTTCTTCCCAAGATTTCAAACTTCAATAGCCATCATCTCATATGTATCACACGCATATGGTCATCATGAGACATCTTTATAGGTATTCCACGTATTAATTCTCAAACGTATTTCATATAGGGAATTGAATTTCCCCAAATATGAGATTCCCTCTCATCATGTTTGGCTCTTGCAACATCAAGTATCACTATCCCTCATGGGATTGCACCATTTCCATATCCAAGACTATTCTTCCTAAAATCTTCCTCAACTTTCAGTCAACCAATGAATTGTGAATATTTATGTGCATTATCCGTTTTATTGCACATTTACAAAAATCTATGAAGTGATATCAAAATTATACTATACTAGCAATTCAATCACTTCTGATTGTTAATCACTTCTGATTGTTAATCACATCAAGTATAATGAAACTATCATTCATTACCCATGTATTATATATCACACCAAGCTTTTCATAATTAAATTAAACATTCTACCAACATAACAATGTGCCAATACTCATGACCACATCTATGCCATGCATCATTGCATTGACTCTGGAATACGGGACACCTATATCATGTATTCTACCATGGTGAGTTGGAAGTTCTATCTAATTCATCAACACATCATCCAAACACTTGCTCATTACTTGTTTGATCATTTGGATACCTTCCTCTTTGACCCATACAAAACACTAGAAATATAATCCCTTAGTGCTCTTCAGTGTCGGCAAAGAGATTGAAATCCAAACATTGATTATAATTAGGAATACCATTAATCACCTATATAACACTATTATCCCTTCCATATCCAACCAAATCATGTTATTACACATGGCTAGCTCTATCAGCATCCATTTCTATAGGAGTATGTCTCCTGACTGTCATGGTTATGAACTCATAACCAATATAACATGGCATGGAATTAAATTTCACATAAATTCATTCAAGCATTAAATAACCTTTATATATTAAAGGCCCTTTTCCTTCATTACATGTAGTGGAGTGTCATGCTCATAATTACATATTAATTCAAATATTGAATTTTGACTAAGAGAATTTTTCCCTCAATTCCCCTTCAACATTTGTGCATCATAAGCAACCCAAATGCATACCTGCATGGTTGTTATCACATTATTTGATGCTACCTGATCAGTTGGTATCTTGTAGAAGCTCATGGGATCCCTTCACCAACATCCTGATAAACATTCTTACCATCCTCATTTGTATTCATACAAATGGTTTTCATATGCAGTGACAACACCATCAACTTCTCCATCCATTCTATAAACATTTTTCTTGGATACATAATCCATCATTAGACATGTTTAATTATCATAACATCATTATTACATATATAACAAGAGACCACTCTCATCCGAAAAGCATGCCATATGTATTCCCAATCATTTCCATATGTACGAATGTACTATATATGCACCAATCATTCATTGTTAGCATGCCTACTAATGCATGTGCATTATATGTTCATTGTATGCATTCCACATCACTTTAGCATGTTTTCTAGTGCATGTATGTTCTAGATTCTTATGGTCCATGTAGCCATCCTTGAATCCCTATATATACTCCCAACCATTTACACTATCATTTTTCTCATATGTGCAATGTCATTCCTTAATCTGAACAATTTCCAACCAAGTCCCACTCAACCATCTTGCAATTATAGCTAATATGCCCTATTGGAAATTTCTTCCACTTAGGAAATTACATCCCAAATGCACCTCGTCATAACCTTCCATCACATTGGAATGATGTATGTTATATCATTCCATCACCTTGATACTGTGGCATCCTCCATCTGGCTTACCCATCTACATTATGGTATCCCTTTCCATTATCTCTAGTTTTCTATTGGCTTTGCTCAATTTTAAAATATGTATCTTCCCTTCATTGAGTAATTCCTTGTGAAACCATGTTCTATTCACTCAAGACTCAACTAATCCCAATGGAATGTTACACTTCTCCATTGGCACTCAAAAGTGAATGGACCTTCATTATTCCATCCCTTTATTTCCTTTCACTTTTATTCTACTTCCATTGTGCACTTTGTTAACATAAGTGGATTTATTTCCTTGACACTTAAACCATAGTTGCTAATTAACATCTCACAACTTATTTCAAGTATTCATATACTTGTCCCCAAAGTTGATTTGACCATCCCCGTGACTTGTCCATTTATTTAATAGGTCTCTGTTTCTTTTGAAACATGTTTCACAACCAACATTAAATTTCTACCTTCAAGGCTAAGGAGGCTTACCTTACCTTCATGTGTTTATCAATGCCATTCTTCACCTACTAACTTCATGTTTTATGTGATAATCCCTATTGATATGTCTTTACAAGTCATTCAGACTCTGTAGCAACTGAATATTAATTTTGTCTCTTCTCTTCCTGAGTTCTTTATCAACTTTTCATTACCTCCTCTATAGTTGTGCACTTCCCTCTGTAAGATATTTGTTTTCTTAGCCAACTCTACAAGCTCTACCCTTCTTCCCTATCCATAGGACCTTGGAATTAAATAGACCACACAATATTCATTTATGTCATCTTATCTTATTTTTAACAATACCTTAATCATTTATGTCATCTTATCTTATTTTTAACACTCCTAGCTCAATTATTCCCCTGCTTATTAGCAATACCTTGTTACTTAAAACTCAAACCCTCTTTATTGTCAAGTTGTTACTCTTCCCAAATGCACTTTAGTATGACTGTGTAGGCACCATCATGAGTATATACACTATTCCTTACCTAATACTCACCTTTGGCATGTGCCTCTATCATATGGAAATGATTTTCCAAATTTTGAAATTGTTTGTAAACCTTTCATAATGAGCAATTTCATGTTCATGAAGTCCAATTGTCATTTTCCCTATAGCTTTATAAAAACAATTGGATGCTTCCTGAAACAACTAAATTCTTCTATCATGGGGTCTTCTATATTACCTTTCCAATGGATACACTCATTCCTAGTTCTAATTTTGGAGCTAAAAGTTATGGCTTTATGAAATTAATAGTTTCACCCTTGTTGCACCTGTTTCAGTGGTACAAATAATCTCAAAGGCTTACTTCCACCATCTATAGATATAAATATGGAGAGAACCAAGAAAAATTTGATATTGAGTCCTGATAGTATTACTGATTTTGAATACACAACAACTCTCATATTCATGATCTAATATTCCAACCAACTTTTGCATCAACCTGGATTTGGCAATTTTTTCTCTTTTGCATTTCCTCCAGACTTGGAATTTTTAGCAGAAATGCCTATCTCCCAAATGGAGAAAAACTGGGAAAAACTCTCTCAAATAAAACTTGTATGGATTGATGAGTAGGTAAAATGTTGACCAAACAATTTTTTTTGGGTTTGGAGATATGCGACCCCTTTTCCTCCCCTAAAGATTTAAAAAATCCCCCAAAAGTGTGGGAATATTAGATTTGGCCCTATTTGGGAACCTCTACTCCAACTCCTTTAGAATTTGGTCATAATCCCAATTGGGTATCTAGATGACTATTTTTTGGACTATCTATAAAAAAATCATCATAATCTAGTGATTTAGATTATTTTCGGCATTAAATGAGAGAAGAGATATAATAAGGAAATGTACAGAGATATATGAGATATACAATAATATAACAGAGATTTATCAAATATATAACCTAAAACACAAAGATATAGTAATACACAATTTTTATTAATGAGCGAAATATACAAAACTGTAGAAATACAGAGTGAAAGACTTGCTAGAATGGTGGAAGCTTATCTCTAAGAAGAGATGTGACGGCTACACTCCTTCACAAGAAGATGATTGTTACAATGAGGCTCCAAAGTCCTTTTTAACATAAAGAAAATACAAAAACCTAATCCCAGAAGATGAAAAGCCAATAGTTTGGTGGACCCCGTTTTGGGTAGTTTGGTGTATCAACTTCCTGAGAGCGTAACTTTGGCATGTGATCTCTGTTTGGGGCACACGATAGCTCGTTGGAAAGGTATTGACAAGGAGATTCATTTTGGGGGCTCCAGTAGAGCCTCAAAGTATCATTGAGGTGCTCAATTATGAAAAAACATCGTTTAGACCCTCAAAGTGGCCCTGAAAGTTTAGGACCCGATAAACTGCTAAAAATAGTAAGTTGCCAAAAAACTATTTTTAGCTAGTTGAAATGGGTGGGTGGACATTGATATCCACTTGGATCAATCCTCGCTCTTTAGGAAGAAATGGTGTCCATTGCGTTGATTTCCTGGGTGAGAGGGGGAAGTGTTTGTTGAATTTGAACCTTGGTGAGATGTTTGCCTTGCTGAAGAAGTTGCATTGCTTGGTTTGTGGGAGGTTGTCAAGAACCTGAAGAGATGATTGTGTGCAGAAGGAATATTTGTGCTTTTCTTCAATCTTGTCAACCTCTTTCTTTTGGATAGAAGGTGCTTGGACTGAGGTTGCAGTGGTTGTAGTGTCCCTCTGTTCACCTTTTGAACAGATTGTAAATAAGTTGAATTTTGTAGTATGAGATACTACCTTGTGGCACTGTTTAGGTGGGACAATAGTTGGAACTACCTCTGGTATCCTGTAGAGATGACCCCCAGAGTAACAATGACACTTCAGGGTCAAGACTCATAAATAGCATGGTTCTTCCACATATATGGTTGGCCCAAAAGAACATCACATACATCCAGCGAGGAAACATCACATAATACCTCATCCTTGAAGGGTTGGATGTAGTATGACAATCGACAATGTGGATGACACAAAGATCTTGTCCCTAGGGAAGCCACCCGATTTTGTATGGTTTCGGGGGGGGGTGTTGTCGGCAATCCCGACTACTTGACGACCTTTGCTGAGATGAGGTTCTTCTGGCTTCTGCTATAAAAAATGAAATGCAGCGGGGTCCCCATCACCCACATCTATGAATGAAAAAGGCGCTCCCCCTCTTCAAGATCTGTTAGTTTTTATGGTTGAATTGTTTCGATCGCGACAATAGAAGTGGGGTTTGCATCGATGATCTGTCTTCTTCCATTATTTTCTGAACCAGATTATGAATCAAGGTTCGGCTCCTTTTCTTTGATCTCAGCCACCAATGATTTTTTTGAGTGACATTCATTAGTGTTGTGCTAGGGTATTTCATGTAAATCACACCACTTTCTAGTGTCCTTCTTTGTCTTTCCATTACCCTTCTTCTCCTATGGCTTGGATGGGTTTTCAAGAGGTTGTTTGTTAGGGACATCTTTATCATACTTTGGTTGTTGTTTATTTGCAGACCCAAACTCCAGTTTGTTCTGGTGCCTAAATTTTTGCTTGATTTTGACAGCATATCAATAGGAAGCTCCCAGTGATGAGATGTCCAGGAAATCGATTTTGGTTTGGATGTACCTATGCAGAGCCCCACAATATTTTAGAACCAGATGTTTCTCAGAGTCTTTGATACCCATCTTTGTGTGCAAGGTATGGAAATTATTTGTGAAATGTCACACTATTTGGCACCTCTCTTGCTGCAGTGTGGCCCATCTCATGTATTGGTCGTCATAATTACCAACAGGGTAATATTGTTCCTTGACCGTATCCACAAAAAATCCCCAAGTGGGCTCGACCCCATATATTGCAAACTCCTCTACGGAAATTTTCTCCCAGTAAGTTTCCCACCAATGTTTGACATGGGGGAGATCCTTAAGGAGTCTGAAGGTGATATTTTCCCTATCAGAGAAATTGTGAATAGAGAAATAATCTTCTAGTAGATTTAACCATTTTTCTAGGGCATCCGCATCTATTTGTCCTTCAAATACGAGAATATAAAAATTAAATTGTACCTTGAAAGTCGAGGTTCATAAAAAGTGGCCTCTTTGTGAAGACGCTCATGTTTTTATCAATAGGCGTTGAAGGATGTGGGTAAAATTATCCATCATTTCCTCCCTCTATCGTGTGAGATCTTACTCAAGCAACAGATTAATAGAATCTTTTTCTCCATCGTTTTTATTTTCTTCCTCCATGGAGGGTTTCTTGGGCATGCGAGAGTGATTTTCCTCAAGAGAGACAAGCTTGAGACCCAAATTTCTATACTCAGACCTTGTTGGGGACATGGACTGAAAAACGATCAAGAGTAGCATGCTCTTATACCACTAATTCAGATTATTTTCAGCACAAAATGAGAGCGGAGATATAATACAAAAATGTACAGAGATATATGATATATACAATAATATAACAAATATTTATCAGAGATATAACCATAAACATAGAGATGCAGTAATACACAATTTCTATTAATGAGCGAAATGTACAGAACTGTAAAAATACAGAGTGAAAGACTCGCTAAAATGGTGGCATCTTATCTCTGAGAAGAGATGTGATGGTTGCACTCCTTCGCAAGAACATGATTGTTACAATGAGGCTCCAAAGGCCTTTTTAACATAAATAAAATCCAAAACCCTAACCCTAGAAGATGAAAATCCAACAGTTTTGTGGACCCCATTTTGGGTAGTTTGGTGTATCAACTTCCTGGGGGCATAACTTTGGCATATGATCTTCGTTTTGGGCACATGATAGCTCGTTGGAAAGGTATCGATGAGGAGTTTCATTTTGGGGGCTCAATTAGAGCCTCTCACTCACATTCAGATTCTCTATCATGAAAAAGCGTCATTTATACCCTCAGAGTGGCCCCGAAAGTTTAGGACCCGATAAACTACTAAAAATAGTAAGATGCCAAAAAATTGTTTAGAGACACTTGGAATAGGTGGGTGGCCACCGATATCCACCCGAATCATCTAGGTCCCAATCACTCAACACTACCCTGATCTCCAAAAACCACTATTTTGGATTTTCTAGAAAATTGAAGCAGAATTGGCCAGAGGCCCTCACTAGAACTTTGGTATCTTTCGTCACTGCAGACATACCCTTTAAATTTCATTTGATTATGAGTTGAGTTTATCCTGTTATGGCCAAAAAAATTTGTTGCTCAAGAATATTTTTATCATTGTCCAATTTTATCCTTCTCTTTCCTCCTATTTCACCTCTTCTCTTTCTTTTTTTCCTTCTCTTTCTTCCTATTTCTCCTCCTCTTTCTTTTTTTCCTTTTCTTTCTCTTTCTTTCTCGTCTTCTATTTATTGCATCCATAATTTATTGTTTGGCCAATATATCACTCCAAAAATACTTTTCTTGGTTGACATATCACTGAAAATTTATTTCTCGACCAATAATTTCCTCTATCATTATGAATTTATTTTTTTCTTTGTTGGCGAGAATTATTTATTTTCTGGCCGAGACTTTTTCCTTTATCAACGAGATTTAATATTTTTCTCTCTAATACTCTTTCCTTTATCGAAAAGATTCATATTTTTTCTCGCTGACACTCTCTCCTTTATCGGCGATATTTTTCTTTTTTCTTACCGATGCTCTTTCCTTTATCAAAAAGATTTATCTTTTTTCTTGCTAACGTTTCACCCAGAAAAATTGTGTTTTCCCTTCTTTTTTCCTCAATTTAGTTCTAAGTATTTTCCTCTCTCGGTGACAACAATGTATCTCTTAGAATGTTTTTCTTTGGCGATACATAATGTATCTCCCTCTAAAATTCATCTTCAACAATACACTCTTTATCACCAATAAAAATGATTTCTGGTGGCATTCCCTTTATCGCCCACAATTTTTATCTTGGGTGATACACTCTTTATCGCCAATAAAAATTATCTTTAGCAACATTCCCCTTATCCGCCATAATTTGTATCTTGGGCGATACACTCTTTATCATCAATAAAAATTATCTTTGGCAAGATTCCTTTTATCACCTATAATTTTTATCTTGGGTGATACACTCTTTATTGTCAATAAAAATAATCTTTCAATGATACACTCTTTATCAATAACAAAAATTGTTTTTCTTCCATTGTTTCACCCAAAAATATATTTTTCTTGAGCAACATTAATTGTATCATTGAAGGATTTTATATTCAATGATACATATTGTATCGACGATGGAAATTTTCTTCTGGCCACAAACACTATGTCACAAAAAAATTTCGACTTTTTCCCTTAGCCATTTTTTCACATTTCAGTCTTGCAACTATCACAAAACCTCTAGACTCATGTCCTTGGGATGGATTCAACCCTTTAGTGGCCATATTGATCTCTCCATTAATAAACTCAAATAATATGAATACCAAGAATGAAATTTGGGGGATTTTGACCCTGATTTCTTCTGCTGGGAGAATTTGATTTTCACCCAATACCATAGAAATAACAACTTGATGTTATATAGCAGAACCCTGCAGGCCCAGTGCTACAACCTCTTTCTTTTATACCAATTGTAATATACCCACCTATTAGAAACCAAATTTAAAATTCCCTAACACAAATAAAATTTAACCAAGGGTAGCATGTACATAATTACTCGTGCATCTAAAACCAATTCTGAATTTCATGAACTCCATTAACCAAAACAATTCATAGCATTCAATAAACATTTTTACACAGTGTAAATTAATGTAGAAAACACAATAGAGAACATGTCTTTCAATGGGGAAACCAACTGGTTACATACAAAGGATGTTCCTCCCATCCATATGCTTGTTGTCCCTTTTCTCTCAACAACAAGCCACCCCTAAGCTAAGTCTATGATTCCACAAGAAGGTCTATCCCTCTTAGTTGTCCAATCTTCACACTCAGCAGCCCAAACCCATCTTTCCACTCAACCTGAACAACCCAAGGAATGGTATTTCCCTTCTCTTCCATGCAATCCCTCAAGTATTCCTACTTCCCTTTAGGCCTCCGGTGCACATGGTTTTCCAAGAAACACCTTAGCTATCACTTTGGAGTTCTCACAACAGCCTTCTCAAGGCTCTGGAGCCATTTCCTAATTAGGAAATGCAATTACATGCACACAACCTCATTCTCAAAATTAGTTCACAGCTCTACTAAGATGTTACAGGCACCCAGCCTAAATTTCTAGCATCAAACTCAACCCAACAAGTTATCTTTCCATGGCTAGCATGGTTGGTCCTCTTTCCAACACACCATTCCTCTCTTGCTTTCCAAAATAAGTAAGTAAAAAGATTGTCCCAAAAAGCTAATCCAAATTTATTTTCTTCTCATACAAGCTTGACTCTCACATTTCCCAAAAATTGGTTGTACTTGGACCATGCTATCACAAATTGGTGAGAATATTTTTCCCACCTACCACTTTTACATCATTCAATATCTATTTTGATATTTAAAAGAAGGTGAACATTAATATGAAAATGACATGGATTTACTAGTAGGAATGGGTAATTTTAACCCCTTGGACATCCCTTTAGCCCCCTCTCTTATGGAATCATACCCCCCCATCCTTATTGTCCCTATCGTATTGCAACCAACAATTTATTTTGAATTAATAGTTTTAATCTACAGAATTCATATCTCAGCCCTCAACCATATTGATCATTACAGGCTCTCCGACCCAGAACATATCGACTCACCGACCTAAATCGCATATGCACAATTACATTATAATTTCTGGGGATTAAAATTGAGGATGTTATAGTAAATGGAGGAGAAGAACATATAGATGGGGTATACTTTCAATGGGAATTATCACTTTTGCACCTTTGTGTGTTCCTCTCTTAATGAATATCCAACACATTGAATTGATCATGACATCAAGGTGTATTGAAAGTGAGATTATGGAGCCATCCACAAGTTGCGGTAGCTCTAGTTTGGATAGTTAGATTTGGAGAAGATCTTTGTAAATCCCATCATCCCCTCAACTACTTTCTTTCAATTTGACTTTGACATATCACCTATTAAGTAATGGCCCCTCCAAATAATTTCTAGTTGAAATTTCAATGTGCTTCCATGCTCTTGATTTAGCTTTTTGCATTGTGGGTGTGACAATGGCATGTGTTGGGATATTTTTCTTTGGGTTTGGAAAGGAATTGGGTGTATAACCTCTATGCCAACTAATGAGGACTAGGTATTCTTGCAATCTCTATGATTGTGTTGAAGAACAAATTGAGTCAATTTTCTTTTGAGTGGTCTCTTTGGAGTTTTTTTTTCCTTTTAGAATATCATCTGTGAAGTGGGAGGTTGGTGAAAATCCTTTATAATTTCTTGGAACTTTTGCTGGATTTTGGTTTGGAACCTTTGTATTGGCCTACCAGGATTGAGGGTGTAATAAACCTGACCCCTAAGTTTTCTTTTAAGGGATGGGGAATCATAATTTCGTTTGTCCTTAACTATCTCAATCCCAAATCTAGGCTCTCCACCAGAATTCTTCTCATCAAGAGCTTCCTCACGGTTACCACCATACCAAAATCTGAGTTCTGAATCACAATTTATTACATCCCGTAGCTCTTTGGGAACTATTAGTCATGGATCACATGAGACCATATCATTCATATTGTTTCCATTGTTTCCATTGTTTCGACATCTATGGTGGAAGTCCACCCATCACCCAATCCAATGGCAGGGTGTATTCCTTAGTAAACACATAGGCTAGAAGGGTCTTCGACGTTCAGCTCTGAACACCCCTTTTTATTTCTACGCATGCTTTCCCTAGAGTCCCGAAATCATAAACTCCCGAGGTTCTTCCATGTAGCTCTAACCTTTGGCCTTTTAGCTTGGTCTCGACACTTCACCTCAAACCTCTAGAGTCCCAGAGACCCAGAATCCTGAAGGGTCCCCACTAACCTTTGACCGAGCATTCATGCGCCAAGTGGATGACACATGACAGGGCTAGGAGTGACACGTGTCCCTGTTAGGGGGTGACACATGTCACGTTCTAAGGTTCTTTTAGGTTATGTGAGAAGTACAAGTATGGATGACACGTGGCATAAATGACAGGAGTCCATGTCACCCCAGGTGACGTCGGTGGGCCATGTTAGTATGGGACTGGTAGCCTCCAAGGTTCCTAGCTTCACCTACCTGCCGAACCTCTCGGAGCTCCGAAGTCTGAAGATTCCACCAGTTGTCTCCCAATACCCCTTGGATCCCATAGTCGAGGTGTGTCCACATAGATCCATGAATCTAGTGTGGAGAGGAGTTGCAAAGATTGGGGGCTGAATTATCATCCACGCAGGTTGAACTTCTGCAATCCTCCTAGACCATTGATCTATATATCTGGCAGAATCAATGGTTGGCATCAATTCCACCACAAGCGAGCATTTTCCATTGCAAAACTTGGGAAAGGAAATAAAATTTGGGCTAGTTGGGACTCCGCAATCATCCTTGATCATAGATCTTCATGTTGGTTCAAGCATGACCTTCGATCCTTGATGAGAGGTTAGCGTCAATCCACCCTCACACGTGGAAACATACTAGATACAAAGGAAAATGCAGGTGGTTCCCGCATATTCCTCTCACCAAATGGACCAAGTGGTGAGTGCCAGTTGTGATACGCGACAAGCTCGAGGTTACATGTGGCCCTTCTGTGGGTGACACATGTCACACATTAATGGTCCTATGGGGTCTATGAAACACACGAATCCAGGTGAAACGTGGCAAGTTACTTGTGGTTCTATGTCACCTTGGGTGACGTCAGCGAGCCATGTCACCTCAGAAAAACGACCCTCTAACATCCCTCAGATCTCACAGTGGAGATCTATCCTCGTAGATCCATAGATCTGCGACCTCAATTTCTTAACAACTTCGGCCTTTGGGGGGGGTTTGGTCGTGTAAACTTCTCATTTCTCCTGGAGTAGCCAATAACGAATTGACCATGTAGTATATCCAAGGATCAGAGAGGGATCCAATGTGGCCTCAAATAAATGATCCCTGTCACTTCGTCCTTTGAGGGTTCAGCCGTGTAGTCTCCAGTTTTCTCCCGGATTAGGTCAGAGGTGAACTAACCACCATCTAGATCAAATGATCACGAGTGGTCTCGAAGTGCCTTTAGATCGATGACTCTCGCCAATTCGTGAATCCAGGATTTGGGAATTTAGGCGTGTAGTTTCTAGCTTCCTCTCAGAGTGTGAAGTCTCCGGACTACAAAATATAGAGACACACATCCTTAACGATGGATGACTAAGATGGACTCCAACCTTTGGAACTCCGATGATGTACCCTTTCACCAACAGGTAAAAACCTCTTGGAGATTCTCAATCCATGGACATGTGTCCTAGTTGATGGACGATTAAGAGGAGTTCTCAACAAAGTACCCAGATCAAAGGCTGAGAAGGATATTGAAGGATCTGAGGATTTACGGTCCACAATACTTCGTAACTCCAACCTTTGGGATTTTTGGTGTTACGACACCTCTGTTCTCCCGTAGTGGTCAAAGTAGGGATGACTACAGCATAGATCCAATGGTGGGAATAATTTATGGCCATCCTTATATCTACAGCCCGCATCACTTTGCGACTCTGCCATTTGGTAGTTTTGGTGGTTGTGAAGTTTTATCATCCCGAAGCTTCGAGCTACTGAAGTCCCGAAGCCAATAAGAGCTAGCTCCTTTCGGACTAGCACAGGGTTCCCATACGTTGGTCATATGGGTCCTTTGGAAATTATTGTAGGCTAAGTGCTAATCCCTTTAGCAACAAATGGGTTAAGGACATGGGCATGAGCCCTTGGTTAGATGGGTGAGATATCTGAAGGAGGCATCCTCCTTCCACAGGGTTTGAACTTGGAAATTTCCCGCGAGGGGGAAAGTTTTAGAGATCGACATCATTATGGGCTCACATATTACAACTCTAATTGCTTATCTGAATCAAGTATATGCCCATTTAAATTCACGAGTTCACAAAGAAATAATGCATAAATCTAACTTAACCATTCAACACCGAACTCAGTCATAGACGCATAAATATATTCAATCATTATTCCTATTTTAGTGCACAGAGTATGAAGATATTTATCCGAAAACCATAGTTCGTGAAGTGACTGTTGAAAGGAGTGTATGTGTCCACCCAACCATAGGCACAACCACTCCTGACGAATTACCGTTGGCCACCCTCGAGCTAGACCATGATGCTTTGAGAGAGACTCTTTCTTCTTTCTCAGCAACAGTGAGGGACAGAGGTTACCCTCCTTCTCCCACATGATCCTGGTAGCAGGTTTTCTTTGTACCAAGAAAGGAGGTTTGCCTAAGTACTTCGACAGTCACTCGTCAGCCTTGTTTATTAGCTTGTAATGAAAAAAAATTCCAACAGCTTCTTACGTTTATACGAGCTTATTCCCCCTTTCTTCCTCAAATCATATCATTGTAACCTCTCTTTTTCTCTTCTCTATATTTCTCTTGTGACTCTGCTCTATTCGTAGATCACTTGCTCCTCTCTTTTCTCCTCTGTCCATGAATTACCTATTCCTTTCCTTTCTCAACAAGATTTCATGGGTCTGAATCCCCAACTTTTAATAAGGTCTGGAGTCTTACAAATGGGTACTCTATACGTTGAATGGTAATTCATTATATGGGTCAGAGGACTGTTCAGAGTCATTAATTCTAGCAGGGTACTGGTTTGGTGGGGGTCATCTCAAACATTCATGGTTCCCCTCACCATCTCTCTCATAGAATCCATGGTCTATATTGGAAAACCCCCCCTTTTAGAAGTTATGCAACACTTATCTTTTTACTATTAATCACAGAAAATAAATGCATTGAACTTTTTATATGAAGTTTCATCAAATCAATAATTCATATATATCTAGTCTGCCATAGTCTCTTTGCCAGTTATAGTTATATTTACAGAATTGGGAGAACAGGGTGTTACAATCCCCTCCCCTTAAAGGCACATCATCTGATGTTGTATCTTCCTATATGCTTTGTATGTACAGAAGTAAACAAAAAGGGATATGCGTGTCTCATGGCATCCTCCATTTCCCATGTGGCCTCATATGGGCCAAAGTGTTTCCACTGCACCTTGACCTGTGCAATGGTTATGTTCATGAGTAGGGTCTCCTTCCTGTCTCTTATGCATTGAGGTTATAGCAGGAATTCTCCCTTTGGTTCCACCTGAATGACGGTCCAGTCAATAATATGATTAGAATCATGTACATATTTATTTAATAACGAAACATGGAAAACATCATGTGTATTTACTGTGGGAGGGAGTGCTATCATATATGCTACAGGTCCCACTCTATCCAAGATTTCAAAGGGTCCACAATACAGAGGTGCAATCTTGGCACAATCTCCCATATTCAAGGATCTTTTCCTAGGTTTAACTCGGAGATACACACGATCCTCTGCTTTGAATTCTCTAGGAGTTCTTTCTCTGTTTGTATAACTCTTCTGTCTATTCTGGGCTATTTTCATATTCTGTCTAATATGAATTAATTTTTTTTCCATTTCCTTTATCATATCTGGCCCGATTGTGATTTTTTCCATTGGGTTATTCCAGCTGATTCGAATATTGCATTGACTTCCATAGAGGGCGTCAAAAGGGATTATTTTCAATGACTCTTGATTAACATTGTTGTAGGAAAATTATACTAGTGGTAGGTAGTCTTCCCACTTCTTGGTTTGATGCATTACATGCATACTCAGCATGTCTTCTAACACTTGGTTTACCCTCTCTTTCTATCCATTATTTTGAGGGTGACAGGTTGTACTAAATAGCAATTTTGTTTCAAAACCAACAAACAGATATTTCCAAAAGTTTGAAGTAAATTTTGTGTCTCTGTCAGATATAATTTCCTTAGGCATGCCATGCTGTCTAAATATCTATTTCATGAAAATACTGACAGTATCTATTTCCTTGCAAGTTGACTTGATGGGAATGAAGTGAGTATCCTTTCTCAGTTTGTCCACAACTACCATGATGGTGTCGTTATGTTTGATTGATTTCAGTAGCCGTGTCATGAAATCCATGGAGATGGTTTCCCATTTCCATTTTGGAATTGGTAGAGGCTGCAACAGCCCTGTTGGGTGTCAGTGCTCTGCCTTAAACTGCTAACATTCTAGACACTTATCTAAGTAATCAAATATGTCCTTTTTTAGTCCAGGCCAATAAAATAGTCTCCTAGTGGCCGTGATCATTTTTTGATAACCAGGATGACCAATATATGGTATTTTGTGTAGTTCATCCATTATGAACCTCTTCAAGTCGTCACAATATGGAATATACAATATACCTTTTTATACCTTTTTAAGTTAGCATGCCATCATTAAGCATCTAATAGACTTCATACTTTAGCCCTGTGGGCTCTTGCTTTAAGTATGATGTCATGGTCTTGAAAAATGCATATGTTTCTTGTGCAATTTTGACTCTCTCTTTGATGTCTGATTCACTAGCGCTTACAACTTCCAAGTAAACCACTTTCATAATTCTACTAAGGGCATCAACCACCCTATTCTACTTTCCTTTGATATGTTTGATTTCAAAATCAAACTCACTAAGGAGAGCCATCCACCTAGCTTGTCTAACATTGAGTTTTGGTTGGTCAACCAAATATCGCAACCCACTATGGTATGTCATAAGCACAAATATTCTACTTAATAGGTAATTCCTCCACATTTTTAAAGCGAGTACTATGGAATCTAATTCCATATCGTGGGTTGCATAGTTGACTTCATGCTCATTCAACTTTTTTGGATTCGTAGAAAATCACACGTCCTTCTTGCATAAGGACTCCTCCAAGCCATTCCTTGCAGGCATATGTACACACAAGGAAGTCCTTGTTTGGGTCTACATTCTTCAACACATGCGCATTGGCTAGAATGAATTTTAGCTCTTGAAATATTTCTTCACATTTTGATGTCCAAATGAATTTAACCCCCTTTTTCTGAAGGGAAATGATTGGGAAACCATTCCTGGAAAATCATTTTATGAACCTCCTATAGTACCCTGTTAGGCCCATAAAGGATCTGATATCAGATACATCCTTTGGGGTAGGCCAATCCATAATAGCTTTGATCTTGTCAGGATCAACTGCCATCCCTTCTTCAGAAATAGCATGGCCTAAGTAAGGGACTTGCTTCTGGAAAAACTCACACTTACTAAACTTAGCATATAATTGGTGTTCTCTTAGTACTTGGAGAACTAATTTGATATGTTCTTCATGCTCTTCCCTATTCTTATAATATATTAGGATATCATCAATGAAAACTAATATAAATCTGTCTAAGAATTTACTGAGTACATTATTCATTAAGCACATAAAAGTGGTTGGCGCATTGGTTAGCCTGAATGGAACCACCACAAATTCATAGTGACCATACCTTGTTCTAAAGGTTGTTTTGGGGATGTATTCATCCTTAATTCGAACCTGGTGGTATCCATATCTCAAGTAAATATTGGAGAATATTGTAGAACCCCTTAATTGGTCTAACAAGTCATCGATCCTTGGTAAGGGATATTTATTCTTGATGGTCACCTTATTAAGTTGTCTATAATCTATGCACAATTTGAGTGTTCCATCCTTCTTTTTCACAAACAAGGTTGGTGCTCCCCATGGAGACACACTAGGATGAATGTGGGATTTGTCCCACATCTTCTTTAGTTGTAGTTTGAGCTCACCTAGCTCTGGTGTACTCATTCTATAACATTTTCTAGACATTAGCACCACTCCTGGCACAAGTTCTATTGAAAAGTCAATGTCCCTTCTCAGAGGTAGACCTAGCACCTCTTCTAGGAATACATATTTATACTCTCTTAATATGGTATGGTCCTCTAGACTAGGTTTGTTGTTCTCAACAGAGTTCAACACTTGTATTGCATACAAGGGACATCCCTTTCTGCAATACTTCTTCACTTGGAGGGTTGATATTTGTCTCACTGAGACAAGATTTCAAATTCCTTGTAGGAGTATCCTTCTCCCTTCTCCATCTTCACACTCCAAAGTTTTATTGTAATAGTCCAACTTGGTTTTATGGGCATCCAACCAGTCCATGCCAATCACCAGGTCATAAGATCACAAAGGGAGTATGTTTAGGGTTTCTCGGGTGGGTAATCCATTCATTATTAATTAGCATGCTAGTATGACCTATCTTACCTTTATTTTGGTTCCAGTGGCTAGTTGTAACAGCCATGATTCAACATGTTTATCTTGTTGCAATTTGTATTTCTCAAAAGTTTGAGGGGAAATATAACTCAAATTAGAACTAGGGTCAATTAAAATGGAAATAGGATGGTTGGCAATCACACCTTCCATCTCCACCACTGAAGCTTGGTGGTCAACTTGTCTATTATCCAAGACTACATAAATTTGTGGCATGCTCTATTGGCACAGGGGCAGACCCAGGGTTCAACTCTTACAATGCACCAGCAAACCATAACTATTGGCCCTTTCGGAAACACTTGCGAAGCAGATGCAGTCTCACCCGAAGTAGCAATAGGGGGTTGCATGACACAGGTTTATACAACCAGAGGAAATGCAAAGTGATTCCAAAACACAACACAATAATCTAGATATTCTTTACCACTCTTATGCTTGCTTCGCGAAGTTATATATCTGATCTAACAATCATGCAGTAATAGTATAACATATAACAAATAGCACATCTTCAACCACACAGACAATAAGATACATGTGGTTCACCCTCTCCTTAGGGATACATCCACATAACTATGTTTCTTGATTTATTAGGTGAAAACATAAAGTTCTATCTCCGCACTTAGCTTCAGATCTTCTCTCTTTCTCTTCCCTTCCTGCGCACCCAGCTGTAGGGTTGATCTTTGCACCCAACTGAAGATCCAGAATACAGACTCAATATTTCTCTCAACAATAATAATAAACAATAATCAACAATGAACATCATATGAATGAACAATTGAGAAACCCTCTCAACTCTCCTAGACCTGTATTTATACATTACATGACTCTCGAACAACCTTAGACCAAATCCTAGGTGTCAAAACCCTAGATCCAAAACCCTAGGTGCCAAAAACATAGGTCCACATGACCCACGTTTTTGGGGCTTCACCAGCCTATCCTTCCTCCTTTTTCGTGAGGTGCTCCAAATTATTCGTTGATGTCTTCTTCCACTTGCTGAGTTATCCACGATCCCTCTTCTTTTCTTCTTTATATTCCTTGATCTTCTCTTCCAATGGCTAGATTTTCCTTTACTTCGCTCCTTCTTTTCTGCTTCTTTACCCACTTCAACCCTTCCTCAGTTTATGTGCCTTCCACACAGTTTGTACTTCATCTTTCTTATTCCTTAATATTTGCTTTCTTCCTTAATACATAACCAAGGTCCAACAGGCCCCCAACACTCACATGTGACTCATCCCGAGTCACTACCAGATTGAACCTTTTGTTTTACTTTGACTGCAGACTGCACGGTGTAGCCTGTGCTTTCTGCCCTGTCCCTCCCTATCGTGTGTAGACTATGTTTTCTATGTCTGGTACCTAGTTTCAACTACACCTGGTACCTATACCCTTCTTCCTTTGATTTTACTGAGAGTTGTGAGGTAGCTGGTTGTCACAATATAACTTCAACCAGCTCTCGTTCACCAAACCATCCTTCCATTCTCACTCAAGAGTTTTCAACTACGCAACTGCTCCTTCTGTAACATAGGCAACCTCAAATGGCCTCAGCCAATGTGTCCTGAACTTCCCTGGATGCTTCATGAACTTGTTGTCATATAACAGTACCAAATATCCTTGTTTAAATGATTTCCTCTTGATATGTTGGAAGGATCTACCAACAACCCCTGCTTACACACAATATGCCCTAGCAACACTCCAAAGGGTGAGAAGAAAATGCACTTTTTTCAGATTCAGGGCAATCTAATATTGCCTGCACTTGTCTAACATTAATCTCAATCATTCAATATGATCCTTCATTACACTAAAAACAATCCAATCATCAAAGTATGCTTCCAAGAATTTGTGTAAAAATTCCTTAAATGCTTCGACCAACACCCTAGAAAAGATGGTAGGTGGATTCTTAGAGTGAAAAGGCATCACAGTGTACTGAAAAGAACCCCATTCTGTTGAAAATGTGGTCTTATGCCTATACTCCTTAGCAATTTTGGTCTGGGGATAGCTTGAAAATCCATCTGTAAAGGAATATAATTATTGTCCTCCTACATTAACTAGGACCTCATTAGTAAACGGTGTAGGAAATGGATCATGTAAACATGCATCATTGAGTTTCCTTAGATCTACACAGATTTTGATTTCTCTTGACTTCTTATCTTGGACCACCATAGGGCTAATCCATTCAGATTCTTCAACTGGTTCTATGATTCTTGCTTCCAACATTCTATCTAATTCAATCTTAACTTTCTTCTTATAATTGGGATTTAGTTTGTAGAGTCTCTACTTGATGGGTCTTGCATCTGGTCTAAGAGGGATCTTCATTTCCCCCATGGGCCCTTTAATTTCGTTCATGTCTGTGAACTTGGTTGGAAATAAATCTTGATATTCATGCAATAGTTATGTGATCTTCCTAATAGTAGCATCATCCCAATAGTCTCCAACATTTTCTAATTTAGGTGTTTTCTCTATGCCAATATTGACCTTCTTAATTTGAATGGATTGTCCAATAAAAGGTAATTCAATCCCTAGCCCTTCTATGTCCCTCTATCATTCAATTTATACTATGTTTACATTCCTAGGATCATCATCTTCATCAACATTAATATTATAACAACCATGTAATCTTTGAAGAGGTGCAGTCCATTCATCCTCTTCTTTCTCAAAATGGAGGTTAGGTGCCTCCTCAAAGACCTTTTGTCTTACAATTTGTAAAGAATTATCTATTGTGGGGTAATGACCCTCAAATAAAAATGTAGCTATAAAGTTCTGAGTCATACCATATCAATTTGAAGTGGCTAAGCGCAGTTCTTCTTGAAGATACCAGTTTATAGGCATAGTATCTAAAGTGTTTATAAACTTATGTACCCAATGTTCTTTAGGAATATTGCTCCAGGCCTCCTCACAACTTCGCACATGGTTCTTAGGACAACTCTAACCTGTGTACCAAACTTCGCATCCCTCTGCTTGTTCTGAAAAGCACACTGTCATCAAGGTGCGACATTGTACCCACTCCGTGATGTTATTCTTGTGTGTTCCCCACCATCTAGCTAGTATTTCTTTCAATGCTTCGTCCAGTGCCAACATCCTCTATTTTAATGGTACAATTTCCTCAAATTCAGCTAGAAATGTCTCTAAATGATTCAGGCCATCAAATGTAGGGAGATTACTTACTTTTGTGCCAATCCAGTGAACTGCTCTAGTCAATTTGGCACATCTCCATGTAGAGACTTCGTACATTCTGTTCTGCCAATTCTCCAATGCTTCTTCTGAATCTAATGAACATGCACTTTCACTTCGCCAACTTAGATTTCCATGTGTTGTGGGATTAATATAATCCTATTGTCTTGTTGTCAGTTTGTAGATGTTTTCTAGCTCGTAGGCGCAGTCTTCTTCTCTTAACGGTTTGTGTATCTATGATCATCATCAAGGTCAAGAGGTGCAATGACCTTAAGGTAATTACCCTCAAATGTCATTCTTCTCTTCTTTAGGTCAACAACAGTCGAATTGTTGAAAGCCCAATCAATTCCTAACAATGCAGGATAAGGATAGTTATCATCAACAATCTTAATCACTTTGAATTATGCAAATGTCCTTACCCTATCGACGTCTACAGGGACATTCTATAGTCTTCCAAAGGGCCTCACCGTCTGCTTATTAGCCATCCTGAGCCTGATAGGAGAGTAAATCAATCTAGGTTTTCCCATCAGTGCCCAAGTCTGCTTTGTCATAACATTTACCTCTGATCCCAAGTCGAGGACTGCATAGTCCATATTGTAGTATCCAATCTGAGTACTAAGGTGAAATTCCTTGTTTGTCCTTATTTTTCTTGATACTTGATTCACAACTCTACTCAACATAGGGTCTATTCTCCCAATTTCATACTATCTTACTAGGTGTTGTAACTCCTGCACAACTTTCTCATATTTAATCAAATTGATGCAAGTTTACAAGAAGTCCATGAGCTTGCTTACATCTTTTCCTTGTCTAGATAGAGCAGACTGATCAAATGTTGGTGGCATTTCACATTCCCTTACTTCTGGTTGTACCTTATATGAAGAAGCTTGTTCTCCTACAAATTATTTCCTTTCTTATTCAAAAGTATGCCTCTCCCTCCTTGGATCAAACAACTGTGCTTTCTCTGCATCTCTTCTGATCCCTGATCCTTTTGCAATATTTCCTAGAATCACCCTATATTCTCCTATAACAACACCTCCTCTATTAATAACAATGACTCTGTGGTCCTCACCATGAGGTGCTGATGATATCAATTGGACTTGTTGGTTTCCTCCTCGTCTCTCCTGAATTTTGGCTAACAATACTAGACAATCTTCGATGACATGATCGAATGAGTTGCAGTAGTTGAAATTAGTATAAGGGTTATGAAAATCCATTACCAAATGTCTTGGATGTGCATAGTTATAGAAAATAATCTGGCCTCTACCTCGACCCATACCTCCTCCTCGTCCTCTTCCTCTGAATCCACCATGAGGGTTGAATTTTCCTCTTCCTAGGGAGTTGAAATGCGCATTATATCCTTTTTGTTGTGTTTCTCCTTGAATCCTATATGTATCCCTTGATATTTCATGCATGAGATCATAAGCCCTACAGTCCTTCTCATCATGCCCCACATATTTACAGAATGTGCAATAAATATTGGTAGGTGTCTGGACATATTTCTGCATATAATACCTTTCACCAGGGCAATGTCTATTTCTACATACCTCACACCATGGTAGAGTGGCTTGCTTCAAAGGGCTAGGTGCTCCCAAGGCTAGGTATTCATGAAATAGGGGACAATGCTCTTTGTCATGGCCCTTTGCTTTACATATGATACACCAGATATATTCTATTTTTTCCTTTCCTTTGTCCTTCTTCATATCTTTGACTTGTAAGGATAAACTAGTTAATTGATTTAAGATCTGACTCATACCTGGATTGGATTCTCCTACAGGGGTTGCTTCTAGTTTCATGGTGATCTCCAATACTTCATCCTGCGAATAAACTTTCTGTTGCATCAGAGGAACTATCATATGTGGTAGAAGGGAAATGATGAACCATCCTTTAGTCTGTTCGTCTGGGATATGAAAAATTAAATGACCTGTCAGGGTCTTAAACATCTGATCAAACTCCCAAATAGGTTTAGTGACATTTTTCTTGATTTCCTTCAACTCTATAATGCACTGCGACTCCGACTTAGGCTTCTTGAATTCTTCACTCAGCGTAGTCTTAATATACCAGTTTAAAGCGCAATCCCTCAAGGTAGTACTAAACTGAGTTCTCTTAACAACTTCATCGGTGACTTTCTTAATGCTCTAGACAGCTTCGCATAAGAACCAATGTTGGTCAGGATCTTCAGATCCATCTCCAATAAATATGGGTAACCTCATTTCATATGCCATAGAACTTCCTGGTTTTCTCGACTGAGTATGTGCTAAACTACTTGTAGCAGTACTCTGATTGATCTGGATACTTTGGTTACTTTGGTTACTTAATGTTGTTAAAACAACAGGAGGATTAATAGTACTTACTTCGATAGTAGGTGCAATTCCTGAAGTTTCTGGTTCTGCTCGGCGTGGTTCTTCAATCTCTACTTCCTCCTCCCTTGCAGAATTTGAATGCTCTTCGTCCGATAGCTCTGGTTCTTCTCCACTGTAGAATCCCTCGTCTCCATAATTCTACTTAAACAGGTTCGCAAGAGGAACTTCTCTAAATTATCTCCCACAACGCATGTGTCTAGCCTCTGTGTCACTGTCAATGTCTGAATTCTTGAACATTAGCTTCACTATATCTTCAGAATATTCTTCTCATGCAATAGCATCTTAATTCTCATCTTTAAAAAGTGTAGAAAATTTCCTCTAGGTCCCTTAAAGAAATACCTCTCTGCTTGACTATATGATTCTACTCTATCGATTGCGAACTCAGTAATGTAGCCTCAAATAGTGTTATCAAAACAGAGATCCACTGCTCTAGACATAGAATTATTGACTCTCTTGACTTTCTTGATTAGCATTGTTGTCCAAACCACAGGTGGTCTAGATCTAATCTCAAACTGGGTGTCTTCTAATCTAGCTAACCACTCGTTTAAATCCTTATTAACTCATGTAAAGAAAATTTTGTGCATGTCTGTAAAGATGTACATCCCAACCAGTCTTCTATATTGTTGCTAGGGTTCTTGTTCCGAACTTCAGCAAAGTCCCTTTCTTGTTCTTCTATCCACTTCTAAATTTCTATCTTTGATGGAAACCACCTTGACATTCCCTCAAGAAGATCTTGGTCCCAACAACGGAACCATTTTTTGGCACAGGGGCAGACCTAGGGTTCAAATATTACAGCGGACCAACAAACCCTAACTACTGGCCCTTTCGGAAACACCTACGAAGTAGATGGAGTCTCACCTGAAGTAGCAATAGGGGGTTGCAGGACATAGGTGTCTACAACCAAAGGAAATGCAAAGTGATTCCAAAACACAACGCAACAATGTAGATATTATTTACCACTCTTATGCTTGCTTTGTGAAGTTATATCTATGATCTAAGAATCATGTAATAACAATATAGAAGATAACAAATAACACAACATCAACCACAAAGACAATAAGATATATGTGGTTTACCCTCTCCCTAGGGCTATGTCCATAGAACTTTGTTTCTTGATTTATTAGGTGAAAACATACAATTCTATCTGTGCACTTAGCTGCAGATCTTCTCACTTTCTCTTCCCTTACTATGGACCCAACTGTAGGGTTGATCTTCACACCCAGCTGAAGATCCAGAATACAGACTCAATATTGCTCTCAACAACAATAATAAACAATAACTAACAATGAACATCATACGAACGAACAACTGAGCAACCCTCTCGACTTTCCTATACCTTTATTTATACATTACATGACTCTCGGACAACCTTAAACTGAAGCCTAGGTGTCAAAACCCTAGATCCAAAACCCTAGGTCCACATGACCGACGTTTTCGAGGCTTCACCATCCTATCCTTCCTCCTTTTCCGTGAGGTGCTCCAAAGTATCCGTTGGTGTCTTCTTCCACTTGCTGAGTTGTCCACGATCCCTCTTCTTTGTTTCTTTATCTTCTTTGATCTTCTCTTCCAGCGACTAGAATTTCCTTTACTTCGCTCCTTCTTTTCTTCTTTTTTACCCACTTTGACCCTTCCTCAGTTTATGTGCCTTCCACGTAGTTCGTACTTCATCTTTCTTCTTCCTTAATCTTCACTTTCTTCCTTAATACACAACCAAGGGCCAACATGCTCCTAGACACATCATTGACTGTGGTAGCCTTTTGGACGTTGTAGAGTCTCCTATTTTTATGTTTCCTATGTGGATAGTCCCTTGGTGGATGTTCTTCTCCACAACCCCAACATTTCAAGGGTTCTTTCTTTGTGTTATCAGTCTTACTTGGGGTTGTTTCGAATGGTTTATTTCCACTATGGGGTGGAAAGTTTTGTTGATACACACTTCTAGTAGGAAGGCTTGTCCTAGAGCCTTTCCCATGGTTCTTAAATCTTGAGGGTGTAAAACCCTTCTTCTTGAATCCCAAGTTGTTTTTCTTCTTCCAGTCTTTATGGGGTTCTGTCTTATTCTTGAATTTCTCATAGTAATACCTTGCCTTTTAAATAGTATCTTCTAAAGTCATTGGCTCATCAAACTTAATTTTTTCCCGGTAGGACTGAGGTAGTACACTTATAAATCACTGCACATTTACTTTTTCATCCTTTATGTAGGGCACATACCTCATGAGCTCAATAAATTTTTTGATATATTCATCTATGGTGAGTTGTCCCAGCTTGAGTTCATACAACTCCTTGGTCTTCCCATCAAAGTAATTTTTTGACAAATACTTCTTTTTGAATTATTTCTCAAATTGTTTCCATGACAAGTCATTCTCATGGACTCCTTTCACATTCCTAAGGTCCTCCCACCAAATGGAAGCTTTCCCATTCAGGATGAAAATGGCTATCCGAGCCTTTAAGTTTTCAGAGTAGTCATGGACTCTGAAGTACTCCTTCAAGCCAAGTAGCCGAACTTTTGCTTCTTCCCCCTCCTTAATCTCTCCATCGAAGGTAGGAGGTTTGGATAGCTTGAACTCTTCAGGGTCATGACTCTTGGATTCTTTCCTCTTCTTTATTCTTGTCTGGGAATGGGAACTAGCTTTTCCACTAGAATATCCCTTGGAGTTGTCAATGTTCTCAAAGGAATATTTTGGTGAGTGTCTCTTGGCTCTATGTTGGGCCTTCCTTGAGGTGCTCCTCCTAGTGTGGACGCTTTCTGGATCATGCTTTTGTATCTTAGGTGGACTTGGAGTTTTCTTAGTATGATGTTTGTCCACATGATAGGACGCTAGACCATGTTGCAATTTTCTTTGTATGTCGAATAGGCTTTGTAGTAAGACTGCATTACTTTCGGTCTTCTTTTCCTGTTCCTTTATCATCCTTTCATTGTCATCCTTACAACTCTGTAATTCTTCCATTATGCTTCTTATAGTTTCAGTAAAACATGGAGGGGTTTCCAATGACCTCTTTTCATCATATTCTTCCTCTCTATTGTGGGAGCTTTCCCCCAACTCATGGTGTGTCACCATCCCTTACATTGTAGTTTTCTTGTTGTTTACTAACTTCTTGAGTGTTGATAAAACATTTTATTTTAGTTAATGATCTATTAATTTATGAACAACACATATCATTGCAAAATGAAGTCATCTTCTTTATTTGGAAACATTAGAAATATTCAGTGCAGATTTCCAAAACATCTATCAACTGTAGAAGGTTTCATTCCTCTCTTTAGTAGAGGTTTAGATAAGCTTCTTATAGAAGGGGGGAAGGTAGGGTGTTACCCCTTAAATTTATTTAACAATATTTTTTTTATGCAACTCGTGCATGAGCCCAAGCAGGGCAAGTGTTGTTGCCATGCTCTGATACCAATTTGTAACACACCCGACCCCTAAGAACTCTTTTACGGGATGGGGAATCATAATTTCATTTTTCCTTAACTATTTCAATCCCAACACTGGGTTGTCCACTAGAATTATGCTCATCACAAGCTTCCTCACGGTTACCACCATACCAAAATCTGAGTTCTGAATCACAATTTATTGCCTCCCGTGGCTCTTCGGGCACTATTAGTCATGGATCACGTGAGACCATCTCATTCATATTTCTTCCATTGTTTCGACATCTACAATAGAAGTCCACCCATTTATCAATCCAACGGCGGGGTGTATTCCTTATTCAACACATAGGATAGAGGGGTGTTCAGCGTTCAACTCTGAACACCCCTTTTTATTTCTACGTGCGCATTCCCCAAAGTCCCGAAATCTGAGAACTCTCGAGGTGTTGCCACGTAGTTATAACCTTTGGCATTCTGGCTTGTTCTCGACACTACACCTCAAACCTCCGGAGTCCCGGAGACCCAGACTCTTGAAGGGTCCCCACTAACCCTTGACCGAGCATTCATGTGCCAGGTGGATGACATATGACAGGCCAGGAGTGACATGTGTCCTTTTCAGGGGGTGACACGTGTCACTTTCTAAGGGTATTTTAGGGTCTGTGAGAAGTACAATTTTGTATGACATGTGGCATACATGATAGGGGTCCATGTCACCCTAGGTGACGTCGGTGGGCCACGTCAGTCTGGGACTAGAAGCCTCTAGGGTTCCTAGCTTCACCTACCTACCGAACCTCCCGAAGCTTTCAAGTCTAAAGTTTCCGCCAGTTGTCTCCCAATACCCTTAGATCCCATGGTCGAGGTGTGTCCACATGGATCCATGAATCTATAGTGGAGAGGAGTTGCAGAGATCGGGGGAAGAATTATCATCCACGCAGGTTGGACTTCTGCAATCCTCCTATATTGTTGATCTATATATTCAGTAGGATCAATGGTTGGCATCAAATCCACCACAGGAGAGTAGTTTCCATTGTGAAACTTAGGAAAGGAAATAAACATCGGGCTAGTTGGGACTTTGCAATCATCCTTGATCATAGATCTCCACACCGATTCAAGCACGACCGTCAGTCCTTGATAGGAGGTTAGCGCTAGTGCACCCTTGCACGTGGAAACGTACTAGATACGAAGGAAAATGTAGGTGGGTCCCGCATATTCCTCTCACCAAATGAACCAAGAGGTGAGTGTCAGGGGTGATACATGACAAGCCTGAGGTGACACATGGCCCTTTAGTGGGTGACACATGTCACACGTTAATGGGCCTATGGGGTCTGTGAAACACACAAATCTAGGTGACACGTGGCATGTTACTTGTGGGTCCATGTCACCTTGGGTGACATCAGCAAGCCGTGTCACCCTAGACAGACAACCCTGTAACATCTCTCAGATCTCACGGTGGAGATCCTTCCACGTAGATCCATAGATCTACGACCTTTGTTTCTTTGAAACTTCAGCCTTCAGAGGGGTTTGGTCGTGTAAAATTCTCGTTCCTCCCGAAGTAGTCAACGTTGAATTGACCATGTAGTACATCTGACGATCAGAGAGGGAACTATAGTGTCCTCGAATCAACGGTCCTTGCCACTTCGTTCTTTGGGGGTTCGACCATGTAGTATATTCTTTTTTATAGCATTTGATTTAGATAAATAATGGTATCCCACTCCTAATGTCATTATATAGGTAATTTATAGTGTCTTTTAAGTATTTTTTTTGATAAAAATATACTTAACGTGTATTTACTATGCTATCCAAATCATCCATGAATGTTATTGGCATTGCAGCGTTAGTTGATGAAACAAAATATGTAAATTTCCTAATTGTTTGATTAGATGGTATCTCAATTATAGTCCTATAAGATCAATGCATGACAATCGATTTGAGAAATACCACACAATTGTGTAGTGTGACTACACTACTTACTATTAATATTTAAAAGTATTTTAATTTTGAAATTATTGTTATTTTTTTTTAATATAACTATTTTCTTTTAGCACATGATACCATAAGTCTTGAGAAAAATCTATTTGGTTTGGATCACAATGGTTCATAAGGTGTCTTTGAGGGGTGATACTATAATTTCAAGGAAAATATAACACCTTATCAAATGTTTATTACAATAATGTAATGGATGACATGGTATCTCTCCACTCATAGAATCTTGAACTACGTAAAAAGGTGGAACATTATATTGTTATATAAATTTTATTAAGATGAAAAATTTCATCATGGTCATGATGGAATTGTCGAAATTTAACGATGTTATCCTTTTTCACTAAAATTTTCAACACATAGTGATATAGTTAGTGCAACAACACAATTTACAATTAAGATTTCCAATATTTTAGCTTGGGAATTATTACTATATTTTTTTATTATAACTATTATTTTAGCGCACAACATATGTTCATAACAAGATACATGGTTTGGAGTACAATAGTTTGTGAGGTATCTCAAGAGATATTTTAATTTAAAGGTAAATACAATACGTTGCAAGGTGTTTATTATGAAAATACTAAGGATGACATGGTATCACTTATAGAACAGGTGGTATAAAAAAGGTGGTACATTATTGTTGGATACAATTTTATCGAGATGAAGAATGGTATCTAGAGTTTAATGGCATTGTTATAGGTGAATGATGTTTTTTTACCTTACCACTCTGTAACGTCCCCACATCAAAATTTTGAAATCTGGTACTACTCTGCGATGATTCAATATTTGTTTTCTCCATGTCCATTTGAATCTGTACTCTCATCACCTATATTGGCATACATCCTTCTGACCTCATCTTCATGGTTGTAAGTTCTTTGTACATCTTCCATGCCTCTATTTTCTACATTGATTCTGTACTGATCAACTTGTTGTTAACTCTGCAAAATGTGCAAGAAACAAGATTTGTTAGAATAAATAGTTTATGAAATCATAAATACTAAGCACATTATGTTCCATAAGTGAATCAGAATCCTTTCTTTTGATTGCTAGTGAATTTAATAGCTTAATTCAAATTTCTGGGTGAATATTTGGATTCCTTTGTCCAGGACTTTTCCTCCTTTTTTCTCTCATTTTCTTTCTTTCAAAGCTCGCGTGTATACCAATTTTGTGTTATACACCCAAATTCATTACGTGCACATGATCTACAGATGCAATATGAAACGCACATGCAACACACCAATATTCAGTGTGCACGGCTTCTATATCAGGTACTAATATTTAGCACGCTCAAATTTCAAGTTCCGCACATCATTATCTAGTGCGCACAAATTATGTGTCGCACATCATTACTCTGCACAAATTACAGCTTTGTTGTGCACCACGCCAACATTCACTGTACACCCTCTCACACCCAATATTCAATGCGCATCTCCAATTCTGCCCCACGCAACACTAATATTCCATGCGCACCAACACTATGCACCTGCCAATAATTTTTCTCTTTGCAATGCTCATATTCAATGGACACTCATTGCGCATCACCAATACTCAATGTCCACGCCCTGCACACTATTAATATGCATGCACCCATCAATTCTACACGGCATCCATATTAATCGTGGACGTAATGCAACCCCATATTACATGTGCTACACCAATTCTAAACCCCACAATTCCAATATTCAGTGTGCACACTCCACACACCGATATTTTTCGTGCACCATAAGTCCTACACCATGCAGTGCCAAAATTTAGTATGCACACAGTATGCACTAATACTTAACGCACATGAGTCATTTCTTCACTCAGCTGAATTTTCCATATTTTCAATTTGCGGACCCACGACCATCATAAAAATGCTTGTCTCGCCAACTTCATGTTGATATCTGGCCCATACAAGTCCATTGTTGAACCAAAAACTCTCATACAACTTTGTAACGTCCCCTCATCAAAATTTTGAGCTTTGATACCACTTTGTAACATCCCTTGCTCTAATACCACATTGTAATGTATCTAGCCTCCTAGTTGAGTCTCGTTACCACGTTGTAAATTCTTCACTACCGCAAATCTCTAGATAAATATCTAATAGAAATTATTTCTTCTGTGGAAGCAACTCATTGAAACCAACAACACCCACAATTGGCCTTGTGCTATGCACAACTATCTTTTCCTAGTATGCACAAATTGGTCTCGTACCACGTGCAACCACTATGTCTTAGAAATTTTACGTGCTCAACTGTCATTGTATCGGTTGTGTCGACTATCCCTCAGCACACACGACATTTCTAGCTTTATTTTAGAACCCATATGCTTAATGTTTAAGTTACTTAATAGATAGTGACTTTAACAATGAAATAAACTCATAATACAACTATGGGCACAACCATTCCTATGTTGTGCGCAAGGTATGTCCCATTTGCGCACACAATATTCCAGGCCTTGCCTCAAAATCCCATGACCGTTACCACGAAATTATCTAACAGGAAACACTTAATAACTACCAAGCTCTACATCTGCAACCGTTAGGCAAAACTAACAATACATGCACAACCCAGCCTAATTATGTACCAATTCTATAAATATAAATAGCATAACCATTCACAAGTTGAACAATATATAAACACATATAAATTATCATGGTCCATGCCTTGCATATGCTACAAACATGTAGTTCTACAACATTTATAATCCACGCACAAGTATATATATACCGTTATAACACATACTATATTTAACATGTATATGCACACCATTCAGAGAATATTACACATAAGAAGACACTTATCTTTTGTTGTAATCCACCAACTACGCACAAACCTCAGATGTTCCTCCCAACACATAGACTCTGCCGCTTAGAAATCTCAACAACAAGTCACCCCTGAGTTGGGGCTTAAACTCCACAAATACAAGATTCCTAATTCAAACTAAAATTGTTTAACTAAATTAATCAACACTTATCTCTTTTGTTTTTTATTATTATGATATCAATGTACTTTTATGTGCTATGATTACATGAATAGAAATGGAAATGGAATTTGCAGTTGATGATATGGTGGACATATTTTTTAAGGATGAAGTGCTCGGTAACAATAATACTTAAATCAATAAGGAAGGAATAAAATTCAATTTCCAAGTATTAAAAAAACTAGATTGAAATTTTTCTTATACACACTTAGGATCAAATTTCCTATACGAAGAGGAGGGAGGATTCACATTTTGGAATAAAAGTGACGAATCGTGTAACTCCAACTAAATGGATGTACTTCAACATATGATGTTGAAACCTCTACAAATATAATTTGTGTACCACCATTAGCCATAAAAAATGATTCCTCTACATGTAGATATTTGTATACTGAAGATATCAATGTTTTTTTATTGTTGAGAAATAAATAGAGGGAAGCAAGAATAAAACTCCTAAGAATATTATTGGTAATAAATAGGGATGGTTTTCTAGAAAAAGGAGCTAATGATAATGTATCTGCATGATCTCATGTGACAAAAGATGTAGCAATACCAAATATTGAAATTATATATATATATATATATATATTGAATACTCTTTGCTGAATGTACAAAATGTAAGTTTTTGAATCATTATGTTTTTAAATATCCAATAATACTCTTAACAAACATAGAAGGTAAGACAATTATAGTTCCATTCATGAAGTCAAAAGAAGTGGAGCTAGCAAAATTATGGGGTTTAGTGGAATCTCTATGGGGTTTAGTGAAATCTCTAAAATAGATGCCAACACTTATATTATTGGAGGATGGATCAATTATGGTTACAAAGAGGTTGTACAATTCCACCAAGTGTAGAAACAATGATTTAAATGAATTGTTGAAGAATATGATAGCAACGTTGAAGACATAAATCTTATCTTATTTTTACAAAATTGAAGTATTCCAGATATAAAATAGTATGCAAAACATAAATATTTTAGCTAGAAATTTCAGAGGAACAATGATATAATCAGAACAATACCAGAAGAACACCAGAAAGAGAACTTTGATTACTTATATCAATGTTCACTTGCCTCTTTGAGGGGGAAACCTCCAACATAGAAGAGCTCTATTACAATACTATCCAAGCCAATATTTCTCATACCCTCTACTCCTATTTATATTAAATCTATCTATCCAAAAGAACAATCTAGAGGAAGATCCTTCTAGAAGAAGAAACTTCTATTAGGTCTTATTACATTTGACTTATTCTTCCTTATTTCTAGGCCTTATTAATATTGGCCTTTATTAAATGGAATTATATTATTCTACCTACATGAAGGGTTAGGGAGGTTAGGTCCCTAACATGCCCTCCCCCTTGAAGAATAGTCATGTCCTCAAGGTTTGAGATGAGGAAATTGTTGTAGAATGGTGGTCGGCTCCCAGATGGCATCTTCTGGAGTTGTATATTTCCATTGGACTAACACTTCCTTGATGGTGCACTGGCGGATACGACGCTCTCGTTGGGCCAAAAATGTTTGTTGCTGCAACCATATGGAACCTTCTTCATCCAACTCAAGGAGACTAGTTTGAGTTTGGCACTTAGTTCCAATCACCTTCTTTAAGCAAGAAACATGAAAAACAAGATGGAGCTTCGACTAACCGAGAAGAGCTAACTAATAGGCCACTAATCCCACCCTCTTGAGCACTGTATAAGGACCATGAAATTTGGGCGCAAGTTTCTAATAATGTGCAACTTTTAGTGAAGTCTTTTTTATAAGGTTGTAGTCGAAAAAACACCTGGTCCCCTTCAACAAAATGTCATTCGGAACGACCTTGATCTACTTGTTGCTTCATGTGATTCTAAGCCATGACCAAAATTATTTTTGGGGAACGAAGAATAGCCTCGCGGACTGTATGATTTTTTCAACCTCTTGAACCTTCGAGACCCCTGGAAGATATGAGAGAACTGATGGGGGATTTTGGCCATAGAATTCTTCAAAAGGAGTCATGCGAGTAGTTGTATGGTAAGATGTGTTGTACAACCATTCATCTAGGGGAACCATTGAGCCCACCAATTTTTCCTCCTAGATGAAAAACACCTCAAATATGTTTCCAAACACTTGCTGACAACTTTAGTCTGGCCATCCTTCTGGGGGTGATAGGCAGTGTTGATATGTAATTGGGTGCCCTGTAGCTTGAACAATTCTTACCAAAAATTGCTAGAATTAGGCATGCCATGAATATTGAAGATATTATCCATGAATATTTCAACCATTGTGGCCGCTGTGAATGGATGTTGAAGAGCACAAAAATGAGCATATTTGGAGAGACGATCTATGACCACCATGATGACTGACTTATTGCCTGATTTATATAAGCCCACAATGAAATCCATAGAAATAACTCATCAAATAGAAGGGGGAATCATATGCAGTTGGAGTGTGCCCAGAGCTTTGATATTTTCTCCCTTGTTTCATTGATAGACCTCACATTTAGCCACAACGATACAAACACCTTGTTTCATACCATCCCAGAAAAAAAGAACCTTTTACTCATTCATAGGTTTTGGTAAACCACAAATCCCTGGTTGTGGGTGAGGCGTGAAGTTCAGAAAGCACTATGGATTTAAGTTGTGATTGCTTGCATAAATACAAACAACCTTTGTAGAGAATCTCTTCATTATGCCAAGAGTACCTCGGAGAAACTGAAGAATTTTGTTGCAATTGGTGGAGAAGGATAGAAATTTTGGGGTCTTGCAGCCATTTCTGATGAACATCTTGGAGCCAATCTGGTACAATGAAGGAGACGGAGAAAAGGGACCCGTCATCTTCATATTTCTGGGAAAGAGCATCGACCAGGACATTTTCCTTTCCCTTCTTGTAAATTATCTCATAATCATAGCCAAATAGCTTGGTCGCCCATTTTTGTTGCGTCGGGGATGAAATTCGTTGTTCTAGGAAATAATTGAGACTTTGATGATCAGTTTTGATTTGGAATTGTTATCCCAATAAATAAGGACGCCAGAGATCCATAACATTCAGAATAGACAACATTTCCTTTTCATAAATGGATTGGCCCAAATGTTGTTCTAAAAGTTGTTTGCTAGTGAAGGCCAAATCACTTCCATCTTGCATGAGGACGACACCAATTCCTTTCCCAGAAGCATCACATTCCAATATGAATGTATTTGTGAAGTCTGGAAGTGATAGGACAGGGATCGTGCACATAACATTATTCAAGGCTTGGAAGGCATGATTCGCAATTGAAGTCCAGGTAAAATCATTCTTTTTAAAGAGAGAAGTGAGAGGAGCTGCAAGTTTTCCATAATTACGAACAAACTTCTGATAATATCCCATTAAACCCAGAAACCCACGCAAGATCTTAAGAGTTTTAGGGTGATACCAATATTTCATAGAATTAATTTTCTTAGGATCCACTCGGACACCATCCTTGATGACAGTATGACCTAGGTATTCCACTTCTGAGGCACCAAAGGCACATTTAGATTGTTTGAGAAAAAGTTAGTGCTTAGAGAGTAGATCGAGACCTTGACTCTCATGGGAGAGATGGGATGGCCAAGTTTTACTATAGATGAGAATATAATAAAAGAAAACTAAGACAAAATGAAAGAGAAAATGACGGAAGGCATGATTCATAAGACTTTGGAAAGTGGAGGGAGCATTCACAATTCAAAGGGCATTACCAAGAATTCATAATGACCCTCATGAGTGTGAAATGCAATCTTGGGAATGTATTCTTATTTCATACGCATCTGGTGGTATCCAGAACATATATCTAGTTTGGTGAAGTGTTGAGAACCACTCAATTCTTCCAAGAGGTCATCAATAACAGGAATGGGGAATTTGTCTTTGATGTTGAGTTTGTTGAGGGCACATAAATTATGACACATGCGCCAAGTACCTTCTTTCTTGAGTACCATGACCATATGGAAAGAATAGGGGCTAGTATTGGGACAGATAACACTTACTTCGATCAATTCATGAATAATTTTATCAATTTCATTCTTCTAGGAAAAGGGATGACAATAAGGTAGAACATTGGAAGGAAGACTTCCCGTGAAGAGAGGGATGGAATGATCATGGACTCCACGGGAAGCGGGAAGTTCTTTGTGAGTGGTAAAAACAACTTGGTGGAGGGAGAGGGTAGATTGGAGGTTAGGATGCACAAAAGGTGTCTCAACAATATGAATGGAGTGGATTTGGGCTATAATTCCCAAATGACCTTTTCTGAGGATATTTTCCATGCAATGGGAACTGATGATCTCAGGGGAGCATGTTGTGATGCCTTGGAACTTATACTGGTGTCCCTTCTGTTGGAATTGCATGGTTAAGTCCTTAAAATCCATGGGAATGGGGCCTAGAGTGTGTAACCATTCGGCACCAAGAACAATGTCACAACCACCCATGTCTATATCAAACATATGGGATTTCAGGTGATACTGACCAATTTGAAGTTGCACATTTTCACATCATCTTCATGGAACCACCATTGGCAATCATGATTTGAACATTATTGATGACACAGATGTAACAATTGATTTCTTGGGAAATGCAGTGATGAATAAAATTATGGGTGCTACCACTATCCAAAAGAATGATGAATTTCCTATTTTTGATGTAACCAATTAATTTGAGAGTTTGGGGAGCAGAGAATATAGTGAGGGAATTAAGTGAAATCACCGAGTCAAATTTTGGTGGATCAGAGGGTGGGTTCATATCAGATGGTGGTGGTAGTTCCTCCATAGGTGGAACAACAACATCTTCTTCAGAAATATCCTTAGTCACAACCATAAAAATATTTTGTTCCTTACACTTGTGCCCGAGAAAATATTTTTCATCGCGATTATAACAAATACCCTTGAGTTGGCGTTCAGCCATTCCATCCCTGGTTAATTTATGGATCTTAAGGGGAGTTGTAGGAGGGGCATAATTGGTGGGTTTAGGGCAAGGAGGAAAGGAGGATTTGCGGGTCTAGAAGGATACAATATGTTGTTCTTCCTTGGTTCTTTGAGTAGCTTCCAACCAAGTCTGGGGGCGTGCCATGAGAACATGGGCACGAAGTTCATATTTGAGGCCATTAATAAAGAATTCCATAAAGAAAGCATCTGACATGCCCTTTGCTCTGAAATCCAAGTGCTCAAATGCAGACATAAATTCTTCCACTATCCTAGACTGCTTTAACTTGGTCAAACGACCTAAATGGTGGGTATCAGAGTCAAAGCGGTCATAAAGTTCAGCCACAAACTGTGTCCAAGCAACATACCCTTGGCATGCCTTTTTTTGACATTTCCAACATTGCCATCATTCCGGATCCAGATATAGGACACCATAACAAGTCTTGGAAAAATCATCAGTAATTCCATGCAAAGATAAATAATGTTCCACTTGGGTGACCCAGGCTGTGGGATTTGATCCATCAAATTTGTTCACCTCAATTCTAGGAGGGCAGAGGTCTTGAGAAAAGTGGGTAGTATGAGGACCTTGGTAATGGTAAGATTCATATGGTCATCCTGATAATATGGTTTTTCAAAAGAGGAAGGGTTCTGGGAATGACCCATGAAGTGTTCAAAGGTGGATTTGAGTTCTTTGAGGTCTGGGATGTGGGAACATTTTTCCTTGAGGATCTCAATAGCTGAATTGATTGAGCTAATGTTGGAACTGATAGTCTTGATGTCTTCCTTGTTTTGGTGGGTGTCAAAAATCAAGGTATTGAGTTATTGGGCTCTTGTGGTAACCATTGGGAAAAATCAACAAGAAAAAGGTATAGGGGAAACAAAAGGGGCCTAGAGGGGTGGATGGGACCACTAAGAAGAAGGGTTTCAAATGATAGGTTCCATTGCGATCAGGGCGAAAAGGGGGATCCAATGGAATAGGAGCCAAATAAGGGTGTCGGAGAAGGGTTGGGTCCACAAAAAATAAATTGTGTTAAAAATGATAGGTATCACTAGAATCAGGGTGAAGAGAGGAACCCAATGGGATAGGTCCCAAATAACTATGTCGGTGAGACCACTATCCTTTTTTTTTATACTCCTATGGAGCTATACTCTGGCCTAAATAATATTGCAGTGATGAAAGAACCAAATGCTTAATAGGAATAAATGTGTAGTGATTTCGAAACCAAAATGAAGAAGACACAATTGCGCGTAAATAGATCTTGTATGTTTTGTTTTTGTTTTTGTCCCCAGGGGTAGTATATACAGGGTTTCTATAGACAAGGTTTTTCACTGTTCTATATCTCTCTGATATACATGCAGGGTCCAACAGTAGTACTCAGCCAAATATCTCAGAGCACCAACTAAGGAGGCTAGACCGTGCCCTTAGCCATACTACCTGACTACCCAGGTAAGAGAGAGTATCTTCCCAAGTGTTGTTCTTGGTGGAACTATAGCAGTCATATGACCAATTGAATTATATATGGATGGATTTAGGAGATCTAGGTTGATCCGTATACAGGTGTTTTCTAATGTGATACCACTCGAAGGGGTACCAACAGGGGTTACAAGGGTGGCCAACAAATGTGTGCTTAAGTACCACTTGTATTTCCTACGTGTATGAATCCCCAACCATGGTTTTATGCACGTAACGACAGACCTCTATAGATTTAATATGTTGGAATACGTCTCTACCCTGAAAAAAAATTAACCCACAATTTTCTTTCAAGGAAGGTGCTCTGATACCACTTGTATTATTCCAGATATAAAATAGTATGCATAACATAAATATTTTAGCTAGAAATTGTAGAGAAACAATGATATAATCAGAATAATACCAGAATAATACCATAATAACACCAAAATAACACCAGAAAGAGCACTTTGATTGTTGATAGCAATGTTCACTTGCCTCTTCGAGGGGGAAACCTCCAGCAGAGAAGATCTCTATTATAATAATTTCCAAGGCAAGATTTCTCATACCCTTTACTCCTATTTATATTAAATCTATCTATCCAAAAGAACAATCTAGAGCAACATCCTTCTAGAAGAGGAAGCCTCTATTAGGTCTTCTTACATTTGACTTATCCTTCCTTATGTTGGCAATTTCAGTGGACAGAATGCAGTGAATGCTTGTCATTGATGACAACAGTGAAGATGGCAGAATAAGAGATTTGAAGAGGATGGCAGAATAATAAATTTGAATGTAAAGCTCAGAAGGAACAGCATGGAAGAAGATGCCCACAAAAGCTTGAGGTACAGAAGCTTGCTGAGAAGAAGGAAGATGGTGACTGGCGGATCCCATCCAAATTTCCCAAAAGGCCAATAGCCGTCAGATCTGCAGAAGTTGCGAGGGAGATAAGCCATCGGAGATTCGGGGATCGGGATTTTAATATGCAAAGTTCGCTCGACAATGAAAACCCCGATTTCGCGATATGCGAAATCCCAACTGAATCTGCACCGTCAGTTCAACATGAGATCTAAACCGTTGATCCAACTCATGTCCGTAGACCACGTCACTCAGGGACACGTGGCACAACCAGGGAATGACAGGTGTCAGGCAAATCTAACACTTCAGGCACATACAGTTCATGAATCAGAGTGACATGTGGCAGGATCTAACACGTGCCAAATCACGTGTGACGTCAGCAGAGGCATCGGTAATCGGGACTTTGATATGACAAGAACACACTGCAACAGAAACTCTGAAATCGCGATATGAGATTTTGCGATGTAATCACAAGCGTTGGATAAGGATGAGATCTGGACCGTTGATCTTCGTCATCGGGAAATCGGGGATCGGGAATCCCAGAGGCATGTGCATAGTGACATCGAATATGTCGAAACCCCGATAAGTGGGGGCCAGCTGTCAGCATAGCAGCGAAGGAGGATGGTGGCATAGTGGAGGCCAGCTGTCAGAGAAAAGGAGCGTCGGGATTTGGACAATCAGGAATCACGTGGGTGTATGCATCTTGGAATCACAAACCCCGTAGCCCCGATGGGATAAGGCTGCGGTCATGAGTAACGGTCACGTGGACCAAGGCTCAGCCAGGAGGGTTGAAGCAAATCGCGAATCGGGAAATCACGAATCACATGGACATAAACATTATTTCATCGCAAATGCCGAAACCCCGATGCGAGGCTTGACCGAGGTCATGTGTTGACAGTCTTATGGGCCAAGGGCTATAGCCAGCAGAGCTAGCACGTGGAAAGGGGCGCATCGGTAATCGGGGATTGGAGAGGTGAGAAACTGGTCACATGATAACTGGTCACATGGATCATTGTGTAGCTGGAAGGGGCTAAAGCTCGGGAAAGGCCAAAACCCCGATAGAGAGACATAAGGCTGTGGTCACAGCCCTTGGTCAGGGGATTTGTAAGTGACTAAAACTGTGAACGCCAAAAGTGTCGAAATCACGATGAGTGAAATCCCGATGGGATCTGAACCGTTGGATCAAGCATTGATCGAAGGGTCACTGTTCTCTCTCTGAGTTAACGACTGAGTATGATTTATGTTAATGAAACAGACTCATCATGAAGAATTACTTAGCGTTTCAGATGAAGATTCAGTTGCTGAGACAGTTGTCGTTTTTCTTGCCGAAGTAGAGGGGAAGTGGAACCGTCAAGGCAGGATGTATAAAAGAAAATGAGTAACATTGTATGGGGCGGGCTGTTCTAAATGGAGAAAGAACGAAACAGTTAGAAAGGAGAAAGGAGAAGATACTGAGCATGAAATTTAATGACAGGCAGAGGAGAAAAAGAACAGAATGACAAAAGAACGTGATGCAGAAGCAGACTTGTGAAGGAAGAGAAGAATTGCAGAATGATAGAGCTGAAGCAGAGCAGACTGATAGAGCAAGCAGCAGAAGACAAGGTTTACATAACAAAGTAAAATTGGTATGAACTGTTTTATCTTTAAATTTTAATGTTTATTTAGTCATTGATAAAC
>JASDQU010370612.1:14914-35276 GCA_032191745.1 Picea mariana | reverse complement strand
AAGGTTTACAAGTTAATGGATTATAAATATATTTTAAATTAAAATTAAATCAAAGTAAAAAATGACTCACCTACTTTCACCTGTCCAAGTGCTAAACTGAAATGCAGAAAGAGCATTCTCAAAATTAAAAAAAGTTCCTCTCACTAGACGAAGAAAAACTACATATAATATCAAAACCGAAAAAATTGATAATTTAGTTATAACCTTTTTAAAAAAAACTAATAAATAGGATGTTAAATATTATTATTTAAATATATTTAATATATATATTTTTTTTTTCTACATCTAATTAAACTTCTTACTCTCCCCTTTATAAGTAAAAGGACGTATAATCTTCCATATTTATGATTTTTTTTTTAATAATTATTTGTTTATGATAAATATGAAATAAGTAGGTTGACCCGACAATATCAATTTTTCCTCTTCAATTCCTGGACTATATCTCATTAAAACTTAATATATTTATATTATATATTCTAGTAATCAATATAGCAAATACAATGCATTTATTGTGAACATCAAATATTTTTTAATGATTATTTAAATTTTTATTTAAATAATTTTTATTTCATCTAAATAATAATAATTTTAAATTTATCAAATGATAATTATTATCAATTAAAATTAAAATTAATTTTAGTTTATTTAATTATTAAATAAATTAAATTATAAATACAGTAATTTATCAAACATTTTACATTATTTTATTATTAAATAAAATATTTTGTAACTTAGAAATATTATTAATATTAAAAATTAATAATAAAATATTTTGTAACTTAGGGATATTATTAATATTAAAAATTATATACAAAATAAATTGAACCGTGCTGCTAAGTATCTTGTGATCTTATAAGAGCATATTGGATGAGTATTTTTTATATTATTTTATTATTAAATAAAATTTCGTGTAACTTGTGTATATTAGTAATATTAAAAGTTATATATAAAATAAAATGAACAATGTTATTAAGTATTTTGGGATGTTATAAAAGTATGTTGTGATTTTATAAGAGCATATTGTTTTATATTATTTTATTATTATATAAAATGTAGTGTAATTTGTGTATATTATTAATATTAAAAGTTATATATAAAATAAAATAAACAATGTTATTAAGTATCTTGGGATGTTATAAAATTTAAAAGTATCTTGGATGAATATTAAAATTTGATATTGAAATATAAATCATTAATAAACTTAAAAAATTATTTTAATTTTCAAAATTTATATATTAATACCCAATTCTTCATATTAAAGTTTTAATATGAATCATCTATAGATTTATCTTTAAGGTATCTTAATTTATTTTCTTACATCATCTTCAACTATATGACATTTCTTTACCCTCTTCCCCAGACAAATTTATTCATAACTTACCATCATTTTATCATTGATTTTTTTTTGTTTAATCTTATATTATAACTATTAATTTTTTATAAAACATTTTATAACATTTTTTTTATTCCTACATATTATTATTAAATAATGTTTTTATATTTTAATTTTTTCACTATTATTAAATTTAATTTATAATTTATAAATGTCAATCTTTAGTTCTCATTCTTATCTAAATTTGCATTCTCCTTTTTTAATTTATTAAATTTTTCATTACTTATTTTTAACTTCATCCTAATTTTTCTTTTAATTTACCTAGTTTATTTCTTATTATTTTAATTTCACATAATTAACTTATATTAGTCAATAGCTTCTTTTAATATTAATTGTTTAATATAACTAAACATATACTTTTTTCTATTAATTTTTGTTTAAAATAAATAAATATATATCTTTTTATATTAATTTTGGAAATTTCTTTTTAATTAATTAATAAAAGTAAATAATTATTTTATTATATTAATTTTAAAAATATTTTTTTAATATTATTTTTTCAATAAATATTTAATGGTTATCTTAAATAATTATTTTATTAGTAATTTTGATTTTTTTATTATTATTGTTTTTTCAATTAATATTTAATGGCTAGTTTATTTATTTATTTTAGTTAAGGTTTTGTTTTTTTTCCTTCACAGTTTCTAAAATCCACCCTAATTTATTTTCAAAAAATCTCATTGTAAATAAATGTTCTACAAATTAAAAATCATAAAATCTAAACTTTGTTAAATTTTCAAATTATTTATTAAAAATTAATGAAGAATTATTCTCACACTCGTCTATTTTATTTCATCGAGATACTAATAAGATACTAATAATGTAAAAATATACATTATATTTTTCAATTTAAATTGTTTTTATAATTTATAATTTCATTATATCATAACAAATTTACATACAAAGATATATACTAGCTATTTTGATATAATTAAGTACATATTCTCCAACAAAAAAATTCTAGCCCCCAAGGATGCAAAAACAAGCATCAACGATACATAATCCCATAACTGCGAATAATAGCATTCACAAAAAATAATATCCAGTTGAAATAACCACTATCATTTAAGTCCCCACTATAGTGGACAATCCATCAATATAACAAAAGAAGCTGTGACCCAGCGAAAATATAATATTTTCCTCGCAAAAAGAGTTGTTATCCAACATCAAATATCCTGCCTGTCATGAAATGGTTTATGGTATCCCCAGATTCCAGTTGAATTATATTCTACAACATACCATGTCATGAAATGGTTTATGGTATCCCCAGATTCCAATTGAATTATGTTCTGCATGACTTCTTTGGAAATCCTATCCCAATTGGTTCCTTTCCCTATATATATGAGAAAAAGAGATGGATTCAAATAAACTTTTAATACGAAAAACATCCTCTAACAATGGAAGCAAATAAGAGACTTGACATTTGTGTATCCCATTAGTTCTATTGATGACTACTAAAGAATCACCAAAAACTTATAATATTTTTCATCCCTGCTCCACAACGAAAAGCAAAAGAAGTTTTAAAGACAGAAGTTCAGAGTAGTTATTTGTGCCATTCCCCAACCTCTCTTTGAGGGTAAAGAAATGTGAGTTTGTGAAATAAAGACATCCACCCCCGCCACACTTTGTCTGATCAGATGAGGAAGCACCATCAAAATATCCCCACATGATACTAATTTCAGGAGCCACCTCCCTAAAGACCCTGGGTTCTGCCACAACACCACCACCTGATCCCGAAAATGAATTGAAAATCCCAATGCAATTAACAACCACCCTTTCTGCCAAGAAGTACTCCTCCTGAAATATTTGTCCATTTCTGGTGATCCAAATCCCCCAAGCCAGAGTAAAAGGGAAATCCCGATAATCCTCTTGACCCCGACCACGCAGCCAAGCCTGAAGGGCTAATTCAAAATTATTTCCCTGCCAGCTCTAGAGGGAGGGAAACAGAACCCTAGAAAAATCCCAAACCTCCCAGGAAAAAGAACAATTTAAAAAAATATGGTCAACTGATTCTAAATGAGATTTACAAAGAGCACAATGACCCGGCCCAAAGAAAAAATGCATTTGTAAATTGTCCCAGGTAGGTAGTTTATTTTCCACAATCGACCAAACCAACAATTTTCCCTTCGTCGGACAAGACGGTTTCCATATCTTCCTCCACCACCAAAGTGCGTCTTGTTAATGGAGATCCACACATAACTTTATATAACCAGATCGTGGAGTATATTCTCTGTCCCCGACGCCATCCCAAATAAATTCATCATCTCTATCAACCAAGCAAATGGAAGCATCCCAGAGAGCCTATGTGTATATATTCCAATGAATCAAATCCTCCTCCAGGAGGCCAAGCCTGTGCCCCGACAACCAGCCTTGGTGCCACATCTCTGATTGTACAGGATCCCCAACCTGAGCAAGATAATAGAAACCACCCAGAGCCAATCTATGTCGAATCCCTGCTGGAAATAAATGGCCGATATGACATCCATGCCACAGATCCAAACCAAGGTGAACCAATTTCCCAGAACGCACTCACCACACCAGTCCATTCCCCACTAGATCAAAAGCCTTAATCAAAGCCTTCCAAATAATAGAAATTCCGGACAATGATTTATTTGTAGTTCGAATCCATTCAAGTATACATAGAGGGGCAATATATTTTTGGTGAACTACCCGTGTCGAGAGACTAGAAGAATTAATTAGTCACCAGGATCACTTTGCAGTAAGAGCTTTGGAGAAAGAAAAAAAAAAAATTAAGCCCCAACCACCCAAGGCCTTTGGTGTAGAAATCTAATCCCAATGAACCCAGGGTAAAACGTTTTTGTCCTTGTTTCCCTGCCACAGATACAAAATGCACATCTTTTGCATCTTCTCCAAAATGCCTTTTGGTATCCAGGATAAAGACATCTAGTATACCAGAATAGCCTCTAAGACCACCTTAACTAGAACTAGTCTCCCATCCCTAGAAAGCCAACGATGACTCTAACACTTAAGACTTTTTTCAAATTTTGCAATTAGGCACCTCCAATCGGTCTTTTGGTAGTCATTTGGTTTCAATTGAAAACCAAGATACTTCAACCCTTCATCTAGATCATAGACGCGCAAGGGAAGTCTAGCAGAAATGTATACTTTGGATCCTTTAACCAACCCTCAAAGAAATTGAAGGGGTTGGGGGTCCGACAAAACCTACCGTTCAAATCCAAAACAATTGGGTTGTGATCCAATTCTCCACTACAAGCAACCCATTGTTGAGAAAGGCCCAAAGTATCCACTAGATCCTCCTTTAGAAGGAAACGATCCAGTTGTTTTGCAATTCGAGCATCTCCTACATGCAAATTATGCCATGTCGGTTGTAATTTAATCGGCTCTAAATCCAATAGTCGATGAATATCAAGAAAATGAGTGAAGCAGTAAAAAAAAGGGTCTGGGGAAGATCGGGGACCCCATACCTCCATCACTTCCAAGGAAAAATTTAAGTCCCCACCCACAATAGCCTCTTGTTCAGAAAACCAAGAGCACTTAGCCAGAGGGTCCCAATATCATTTTTGATCAGCATATGGACCATGGATATTAATAAGAGTCAAGGAGCATCCCAACTCAGATGAAAACATGTTGAGGCCAATCCCCAAATCGAATCCCCAAATCCATTCACATTTACATCTCTTGAAATGCCACCCAGTGGCAAGTCCCCCAAAACAACCCTTTGCATCCACCGCCGCAAAGGACCATCCAAGCAAAGTTGATTCCAACGACGCAACTACCAATTCACTAACCCCCATAGTTTATTGTAAAAAGATAACATCCAGAGTGATAACAACAGCTAATCTCTTTAAGAATAATTTTTTTGTCGGGCTCTCCAATCCCCTACAGTTAAATGAGAGAATTTTCATAGAAATACCACCTCTTGGGGTTGCTTTTCTTTAAGTGTCTATTCTATGGAAGATTGCCTTCTTGATGCCTAATCAATATTGGCTCGGTCTTGAGCTAGAAGAATATGCGATCTCCTACCCCGACCCCAAGACAAAGACGGAGCCCGAGGGAGAGACCCCAAACCCTACCCAAGTGGATCCTCCGCACAACAACTACCCAAAACCTCAGTTAACACAATCAGTGGTCTTCCGATACCCTGAGAAGACGGGGTATCGGAAGACCACTGATTGTCGAAGTGGGAAGGAGTCCCAAAAAAGGACAAAGAACATGAAGGAAAGGAGGTAGCAGTCTCTAAGGGGAAGGCTAAACCAACAGAGGAAGAAACCAACAATCCCCCATCCTCAAAAGACATCGAAATAAGGGGAGCCCCAAACACATAAATCTCCCCTGACTCCTAAATCGAGGGGGATAAAGGGGTACTAATCGAAGGAGGATAAAGAGCCCCAACAAGAGAGAGAGTACAGAAAAGTCATCTCAGGACGAGGCTGGAGGAAGAGCGAGGAAAAACCCACCGAAGAGAAAACATCCAATCCCACAATTCCTGACGGAAGAAACAATTCAGAAGTAGATGAAGCAACCAGAGGAAAAGAGAACTGTTTCTTACCCGACACCAGTAGAGACCTTGGACAAGCCAACAATGAATACTTTTGAACCTTTGCGTGAGCCAATTCTCGAATGACCGGAGTAAGACCTGCAGGTAAATAGAGTGCCGCCTATTGTCCCTGCCAATGTCATGAGTCTATGAAGCCACCGTCTGAGCATCCCCAGAGACTCCAGACCCTAAAACCACACGACTTGACCCAAATCCATCACCAACATCCAAGGATCCCCGCACCTTACCCTTGAAGGATAGTTTGCAGTCCGCAACTCCATGCCCATAAACATGACATCTATGGCATCCGAAAGGAATGCCCTCATAATCCAAAGGATGAATAAAAGAACCAGAAGTCATGTCGATAGTCAACTCCTTGAGAAGTCCTGGACAAAGATCCAACCTCACTAAGATACTGGCCACAGACATAAGGCCTGTTTCTTCAAAGGAAAAATCTACGTCAATAAATTCACCCAATTTGTTTCCAATAGCTGAGAAACGAACAGGGTTCCGGTGCTGCATAGGGAGTCCCGATCACCAAACCCAAATAGGGACCACATCCGGCCTCTCTTGCTTTGCATAAAAAATTAGAGCCCAGCGCTTAAGAACAATGGGAGTGCTAGCCATACTCCAAGTTTTAGTAAGAACCCAAACAACATCAGTAGAGGCAGAGAAGACAAAAGCAAACCAAGCAGAGAAGACAAAAGCAAACCAACCCTTTGCTAACAGCGGAATACTGGGTGGGAAAGAGATATTAGAGCCCCAATATTTCTCCACCCAAGAATGCGAGAATGCAATGCCCAACTGTTTCCCATGCATCCTACCCACCACAACCAGCTCCGAGAACTCTACCACCTGATCCATGTCAATATCCTCACCAAAAACCAAGCAATCCGAGTCGGTTCTATCCTGAGCATACTTGGAGCCTCTAAGCGTCAAGTGCTTTGCAACCCCGACTTCCTTCAGTCGATCATGACCCCCCATGAGAAATTCCTCTAGAGCCCGAACAAAGTGGATGAGAAATAGTGGGGCCAGAAACCCTTCCCGAAAAAGAAACCCCCCAAATTTTTTTGCCTACAATCACCGCAGCCTCCGAAAATGCACCAGATTCATTAATAATCTCCGACAATCGTAAGCAAAGAGAGCCCCAGGCTCGAAACCGATACAAACAAAGTCACCCTCCAACAGACCTGGAAGGGGGTCCAGCCCAGGATCGAACCCCGACAAAGCATCCACCGACGACTCAAAAGCCAATCCACCTGTAGACGACAAAGCAATCGAAGTGGGAGTCCCTGACTCTATGCCAGATGTCAGAGCATTTACCAAATCCGTTGGATTCATCGCCCCGAACCCCAATGGAATACCGACAGGGGATTCTGGGTCCCCTGCCGCAGAACCGCACAGCACAACGCCCGTGTCCGGCACAGAGCCCGCATCCCAGACCGACGCCATTCCGAACCGATGAAGAACATAAAATGGAAAACACGACCCCGCAGAACCCCTGTACGCCAAGAAGCTTCCAACCCGATCCGTGAAAAAACCTCCAGCCCCGAAAAAATAATCCCAGCCACGATCTAGACCACCCCACCACTGGATATGGGGAATACCTATCCACCTGCTCCAAACCATCACCGACGCCCTCCTACACCCACCATCACCGACGCCCTCCTACACCCACCATCACCGACGCTTGTCATCGCTTCAATACTTAAAACTTGATAATTTTTATAATTAGGTAATGAAAAACATATTACAACGAATTTTTAATACCATTAAAAAATAAAAAATATAGTCTAATAATGTTATATATATATATAAATATATATAATTAAAAAAATATTCAATAATAAACTATCGAAACATGGTAAAATTTTGATTAATTTTTAAAAAAATAAAACAATAAAGAAAAACTTCAAAAATAATCAAATGATATTTTGAATTAAAGAAATAAAACATTCCAGTGATAATTATTTCGAAACATTGTAAAAATTTGATTTAACTTTTCCCCATTGAAAGCTGAAACCGATAGATACGGGCTTTAAAAAAAATGCTTTATGTCCATAACAAAGTAACAAGCATACTCACTTACTCAAGATATATCTTTCAGTTCTCTATGCTCACAGTTCCGCAATACTATTTGATGGAAAAGGCCCTCGAAAGAAGGTACTATAGCTATTCCACGATACAATGGCAGGCTTGTAAAAAATCTCTGACATGCATGCATCTTGTCTTCGACCTTTACAATGACAGTTCCATCATATTTTTATAGGCTATGAATATTAATTTATTTTTTCATAATATTTTATAAGTGGGTTTAGTGATTAAGAATATGTGTTTTTTTTTAAAAGATCAAATCACTTATATCTCTTCAAATTTTAACAATCAAATTATTGATTAAAGAGTATTCCTCCATAAACAAAAGAATTTTGTACACCAATTTAATGTGTGACATTAAAAATAAATTATTATTTTTATTATAAACTCAAATTATAAAATATTGATATATTAATTCATCAATCTATATACACATACTTTACATGAAAAACTCATTCTTAAAGTAAAAACGAGGTCATCTTAACAATATTACATATGAATCTTAACAATATTACATAGAAAATATTATCTAATATTTTAGAGTGATTTAAATATTTTAAAGTAATAATAAAATGATTTTGATTTAAATATTTGTAAATATTTATTTAATATGAAAGTGGAATGAAAAAAACAAAAACAAAATGTAAATAAAAAATATAAAAAAATTGATTTTACAGTCAAGGAGCAGAAATAACAATCGTGATGTTTTTTAACACCAAATTACAAATTAGAATGCAAAATAATATCAACTTGCCATAAGTCATTTTTAAGTGGATTTGTATTTCTACAATAACTTCCTCACCCTTGTCTTTTAATTATTTTTATTTTATATTTTATTTAAAATTTAATATTCATATAACAAAAGTTGTTCTTTTTATTTACATAATTCATATATAATTTTCATTTTCATTTTCACTAATCAACTTTAATTTTATAGTTTGCTTTTCATTTAAACTAATCAACCTTGATTTTCCATAAAATCAATGACTACATATACATGTGAAATTCAAACCTTTTCATTTTCCTCATCATTATATCTAGAAGCAATATACTTCCTTCTATGTATAATGATAATGGATCAACTTCTATGTATAATGATAATGATAATGGATCAAAATATGGTCAAGCTACATGCGGGTAGAATATAGGGGTGTGTTGCCATTCACATCCATATTGGTGTTCTAGAATTCATTAAATGTTATGTAGTATGATTTGTTTTAATATCTAACCACCATCTATAGCACCTAGAAAAAATAAAATTCCTTCATGTATAATCTGAATGAATCAAAAGGTGATGAGGATTGTTAGATGTGGGTCTAATATATAAGTGTGTATTGGAATTCACATCCATGTTGGTTCTCTAAAATTCATTAAATGTGATTCAATATGGTTTTCTTTAATATCAAAACTTCATCTATAGCACTTAGAAAAAAATATACGTCATTCATCCGTAATGTTAATGGATCAAAAGATGATCTAGGATTGTTACTGGGTCAAACATAGGTGTGTTGTAATTCATATCCATATTGGTCCTCTAAAATTCATTAAATGTGATTTACGTATAGTTTGTTTAATATCTAAACACCATCTCTAGTACCTAAAATTTGTTCACAAATGGCTATTTTATAAGATATCATTTCTTTAAGGTCTTGTAAGCACTTAAATTCCTATGTTGAGTATTCCCTATAAGAAATTGCAACATTATCTAAATATAGTACATTCTCTTATCAAAATATCATTTTCTGCCAAGCATATGCGACACTAACACCATATGTAGTACTTAAAATTTGTTCCCAATAACTTCTTTCTAGGATACTATTTTTTTAAGGTCCTTTAAGCACTGTTGACTTATTTTTGCTGGCAATAAGGGATGATTTCCTATGGGTAAGTTGCATTGGACATCCACATATTTTCACAAAGGTACATTCTTAGACTAAGTTTCAACTTTAAAGGTTTTCTTCCAAAGACATTATTATAATTCCTCCAATAACATAAAAATTGATGTGTTACATGTTTTTGGCGCACACTAGGCAGACCCGGGGTTGAACATTAATTCACCAACAAAATCCTAAAGATATCATCCCTTTCGACATCACTCACAAGAAGGTGAAGTCTCACCCAAGGTATCTATGGGGACTGCAGGAACCAGGTTTCCACAGTCATGGAGGAATGTTAGGCATTGATTCTAACCATTCAACTTAACATTCATTCATTATACAATTAATTATTTGAACAGAACCATAACAACATATCACAGATTCAGATTAACCAACCTACATTAAATGCACGCAATAAACAAAAAAATAATCAAACACACCATACCATAACAAAGATACACCATATTTTAACGTGGTTGACCCAATATTGGCTACGAGCACAATGGCATGCTTCTTATATTATTATTTGACATGATCTCTTACAAAAGGTGTGCACTGTTCTCATACATAATATCTCATTTCTACCCCAAAATTCCCTTTCCGTTCACACATACAGTGCAAACTTAGCTCATTCTCTCCTTTTCAGCTCAGGTCCACCTTCAACATTACTACTTTCTACCCAAAACCCATAGATATGTATACATTTACATTAGGGCTTATCCCATTACAAAAAGCACAGAAAGGCCTACTTAACTTCCTTCTTTTCTTCCATGCACAATGCTCCTTAATCTATTTGGCACATGATTGCTTCTCCGTGATTCAAAAAACTAGTCCCAAAATGTCCTTCTCCAACAGACCCCCAAAACTCACTTGTGGCTTGCCCCAAGCCACTTCAGGACTTGTTCCACATCGCAACAAACTTCTGGAATGCTTCTCTCACTATGAAGACCTTTTCCTTTACATTTGTTTCCTACTGCAAAATTCCCTCCGATATCTCTACATTAATGTGGGTCTTCAACTTCTCTGCACTCTCTTGCATTGTCTGCATTGCTATGCCTTGCGCCGCAGCTGCAACTTGCTATGTTACCCAAAAGTCTTCCTCCTACAATGTATCAATATTTTGTGTGCGATATTTCTTTTATGGTCTTATTTTGTTTATGTTTAAGTAAAACTTTCTATTATCCATGATTGTAGCTATGTTTTTCAATAGAGGAAGAGTGTTCATCGTATCTTTAAAAATTTTCTCCTCCTCCAACGCAACCTCCAACTTTTTCCCTATTCCTTGCAACTCTACATCTTCTATTAGTTGATTCCATACTTGCGTTCTTTCTTCATACAACTTGGCACACTCCTCCTCCAAATTCTTGATACATTCCATTGTTGTCTTCATTGTTTTCTCCCTTTGCTCCCTTTCTTCCAGTAGAGTGCTTGGCATAGTGCATGCTTCTAAGTCTACTATCTTCACATCAAATCCCTAAATGGATTCAATAATGTTCGACACTTTCTATTCTAATGGAGCATCTACTTCTACTGGTATCTATGGAAAATTGTTGTACACTTCCTGCACTTTGTTTTTCAACCTTCCTACTCTCTATTCCACCTCATCCCACTCCATCATAAATGTGTTGTATTCTCTCTACAATGTTTCCTTATCATCTATCACTTTGGTCAACTCCATCTTCATCGACTTTTCGTGAAAATTTATCTCTTGTGGAACAATTATATTCAAACCCTTTAATACATTCATCAACAACTGCAAAAAGACTAATTCAATATGACTTAATGATTTTTGTTGTTCCTACATCTCTTTTAAGGGGAATTTTGATTCTCCTGTTGGTAACTTCATTAACCTGCTCTCTCTTGATGCTTCTTATGGGTGAGAGGTCACCGCTCTTGCTTCTCTAATATTTATTGTACTCTCTTTCTTTTCTTCCATTGTCATTGGCTCTGGTGTTATCTTGGTTGCTTCCAAAATATGACACAATGAAGCTATATTCTCCTATACATACGTGTTTATCTCCTCCTATTTCTGCATCATGCATTTAAATGCTTCGTCTATCACTTCCTTTACTTGATATTCTATTTTCTCTAAGTCATATTTTGTTAGGGCCTAGGGGACCACTTCCTTGAATGCTTTCCTTTTCTTGCGTTGGTGTATTGATTTCTCCTTATCTTGTTCTTCCCTCTTCTCTCTAGGGAACATTACTATTTTCTATATGTCTCTTGTGTCATTTCCTTGGCATTCATGTTATTCTTCTTGTTCTTCTGGATCGTTCTCTAACGATTGTGTTTCTAGCTGCTCCATTTCTAGTACTGGGGTTTTACATTCATCCTCCTAATATTCTATAATCTATCCAACCTCATTTATTATAAACCTATAGCTGTTCATTAGCCACTGCTAATATAGGTCCCTCTTGGCTTGGATATAAATATGATGTGTTCCTTCTTTAAAATGTGCAATATCCTTTTATGCTTCCACTACCTACGCTAGTATGCACAATGTATGATGAATGATCTCTTGTATTAGCTCCTTGTAAACATAGAAATTAATGGTGTTATCCAAACGTCTTTCCTTATGTGCAGTATGCCACAAGTTCAAATATCTTGCTGCTAAACATGGTTTCTTCACAACTCCCATAAATTGAGTGTCTTTTAGCTCCCTCCAAGCCACTAATGCAATCAATATCGATAGCCACACATAATGAAATTATGTTCCTTTATCTTGTGACTCCATGAAACCCATCAGGAATTGGTTTACCAGGAATGCCACCCAGTTCATTTGTACTCCTACGACAAACTTCTCAATTGCTTCCACTACAACTACAAGTACCTAATATTTGCGACATTTCCTCAAAAACTTAGAGGTCAACACCTTCATTGAGAACATGAAAATATCATCATTAATACTTACAACATCCAAACCGATAACTCCTCTATGTGTATCATACTTATCTTTCATCTTCTCTTCCAAGGATTTCTCCTTATATTTTTTCGTGAATAATGGAAATGGGTCTTCCCTTGCTGATGGTAGTCTGGTGATCCGTCCAATCAACTGTGTATCTATTGAAATTACTCTATCTAACCACAAGAACCACCCATGGATGCAACTTAATAACATCTTGACGTAAATTTTTATCTCTGCGCTCCTTCCAAAATGTGTTTTCTCTAATAGATTAAGTATTCGTGTTTTCTCCATCCCTGCTCTACTATAAATTCCTATGAATCCAGACTAATATTTTTGTGCATGTACTCGTCTATTGCTAGCTCTTAAAACTTCTTTACGTCTTCTAAGTTTTGGTCTTCATACTTCATATTTCCTATCACACCCATCATATCTCCTTCGATGATTACCCCCAGTGGGATCTCTGGTTTAACAAGTTCATACTCTGGTTCCTTTGGTATCTTAATCTTCTTCATCGTCAGCTACCTGGGTGGCACATAATCCTTCGCAAAAGTTAACCTAGCTTTTCCCTAACACTGACACTTCCATGGTTTCCTTTAATAGAAGTATCTATGTCTTCTTGGTGCATTATTTCTTCTCCTATGATGAGGCCTCCCCTGTCTTCGGTCGCATCATATTGCTCTAAAAAACACTCATCTCTCTCTACAACAAAATTAAATTTCTTTGGAACACTGGCTCTCTCTAGCTCTTTTCTCTCTCAAATGTGCAGGAAACAATAACCTATCCCTTTTGACCCCTCATATGATTTTATATCCCATCACCAACTAATTCTATTCTTCTTCATGCATAATTTTGAACTCTAATCCACTTGCATTTTCATTCAATTCTTTTCCTAACTCTTCATTAACTTCATATCCTTCGACGAATCATAAGGTAGAATTTCCATCCTATCAAAATCCTCTTTCTAGTTTGATCTGGATTATTTTTAGCATGAAATGAGAGTGGAGATATAATAAAGAAATGTACAGATATATATTAGATATCCAATAATATAGCAACGATATAACCATAAACACAAACATACAATAATACACAATTTCTATTAATGAGCGAAATGTACAAAACTGTAGAAATACAGAGTGAAAGACTCGCTAGAATGTTGGCAACTTATCTCTCAGAAGAGATGTGATGGCTACTCACATTCACAAGAAGATGATTTTTACAGTGAGGCTCCAAAGACCTTTTTAACATAAAGAAAATCCAAAACTTCTATGGTTCAATGGGTCTCATTGTAACCAATGTCGGAATGTGGTCCTTTGTGGCTTGAAGGCCTTCATCAATCCATCCTGTTATTATACGCCATGAATATTAATTCATTTTTTCATAGCATTTTATAATTGGGTTTAATTGTTAAGAATATTGTTTCCTCCTTGGAGATCAAATCACTAGGGAGGTAGGGTATGTGTACCTCCTTATACTTTAGCAATCAAATCACTGGCTAGACAGGATCCCTCCACAAACAAAGGAGTTTTATACACCAATTTGGTGTCTTGACTATGACATTAAAAATAAATTATTATTTTTATTATAACCTCAAATTATGGAATATTGGTGTATTAATTTATCAATCTATATACATATTATTTACATGAAAAACTCACTCTTAAAGTAAAAGCCTCTTATGACCGAGGTCATCTTAGCAGTATTACATAGAAAATACTCTATAATATTTCAGAGTAATTTAAATATTTTAAAGTAATAATAAAATGATTTTGATTTAAGTATTTGTAAATATTTATTTAATATGAAAGTGAAAGGAAAAGAGGAAAACAAATGTAAATAAAAAAAACAAAATAAAAATTAGTTTGCAAGAAGAAATAACAACCATGATGTGTTTCAACACCAAATTACAATTTAAAATATAAAATAATATCAACTTGCCATAAGTCATTTTTAAGTGGATTTGTATTTCTAAAGTAACTTCCTCACCCTTGTCTTTTAATTATTTTTATTTTATATTTTATCTAAAATTTCACATTCATAGAACAAAACTTGTACTTTTTATTTACATAATCCACATATAATTTTGATTTTAATTTTCACTAATCAACCTTGAATTTATATAAAAACAATGACTACATATACATGTGAAATTCATTTTCCTCATCATTATATCTACCTTGAATTTACATATCATTTTCCTCATCATTATATTTACCTTGAATTTACATAAAAGCAATGACTATATATGCATATGCATGTGAAATTCAAACCTTTTCATTTTCCTTCAAACCTTTTCATTTTCCTCATCATTATATCTAGAAAAAATATAATTCCTTATATGTATAATGATTATGGATCACAAGATGGTCAAGCTTGTTACATGTGGATCCAACATTGGGGTGTGTTGTCATTCACATCCATATTGGTGCTCTTGAATTCATTAAATGTGATTTAGTATGATTTTTTTTTAGTATCTGTGCTGTGATTCACATCCATATTGGTGCTCTAAAACTCATTAAATGTGATTTAGTATGATTTGTTTTAATATCTAACCACCATCTATATCACCTAGAAAAAATAAACGTCCTTCATGTATAATATGAATGGATCAAAAGGTGATGCGGCTAGTTACATGTGGGTCCAATACATAAGTGTGTGTTGGAATTCACATCCATGTTGTTGTTCTAAAATTCATTAAATGTGATTCAATATGGTTTGTTTTAATATCTAAACATCAACTATAACACCTAGAATAAAATGTTTTTCCTTCGTGTATAATGTTAATGGATCTAATGCTAATGGATCAAAAGATGGTCTAAGCTTGTTACATGTGGGTCCAACATAGGTGTGTTGTCATTTATATCTATATTCGTCCTCTAAAATTCATTAAATGTGATTTAAGTATGGTTTGTTTTATATATAAATACCATTTATAACATCTAAAATTTGTTCATAAATGATTATTTTCTAGGATATCATTTTTTTAAAATTTGTTCATAAATGATTATTTTCTAGGATATCATTTTTTTAAGGTCTTTTAAGCACTAAAATTCCTATTTTCAATATTTCCTATAACAAATTGAAACATTATCTAAATATATAAATATAGTACATTCTCTTAGTAAACAATCATTTTCTACCAAGCATCTATGACACTAACACCATACGTAACACCTAAAATTTGTTCACAATAACTACTTTCTAGGATACCAATATTTTAAGGTCCTTTAAGCACTATTGACTTATTTTTGTTGGCGATAAGCGAGGATTTCCTATGGGTAACTTACATTGGCCATATACATCTTTTCATAAAAGGTACATTCTTAGACTAAGTTTTAACTTTAAAGGTTTTCTTCCAAAGACATTATTAGAATTCATCCAATAAGATAAAAATTGATATGTTACATGTTTTTGCAACAAAACCCTAAAGATATCAGCCCTTTCGACATCACTCTTAAGCAGGTGAAGTCTCACCCAAGGTATGTATGTGGACTGCATGAACCATGTTTCTGCGGTCATGGAAGAATGTGAGGCATTCATTATAACCATTCAACTTAACATTCATTAACTATACCATTCATTATGTGCACAAAACCATAACAACATATCATAAATTGATAATAACCAACCTACATTAAATGCACACAATAAACAAAACAGTAATCAAACACATCAAAACATAGCAAAGATACACCATATTTTAACGTTGTTTACCCAATATTGGTTACGTCCACAATGACATGGTTCTTATATTATTATTCAACATGATCTCTTCCAAAAATTGTGCACTGCGCTCATACATAATATCTTATTTCTACCCAAAAATTCCCTTTCTATTCGCACATGAAATGCACACTTAGCTCATTCTCTCCTTTTCATCTCACGTCCACCTTCAAACTTACTAATTACATTACATTAGGGCTTATCCCAAATGTACAAAAAGTACCTAAAGGCCTAACTAACTTTTTTCTTTTCTTTCGCACACACTGCACCTTAGTCTATTCGTCGCACGATTCCCAAAACTAATCCCAAAATGTCCTTCTCCAACAGACCCCCAACACTCACTTGTGGCTTGCCCAAGCCACTTCAGGCCTTGTTCCACGTCGCAACGAACTTCTGGAATGATTCTCTTACTATAATGACCTTTTCCTTTACGTTTGTTTCCTACTGGAAAATTCCCTCTGCTATCTCTACAGTAATGTGGGTATTCAGCTTCTTTGCACTCTCTTGCATTGTTTGCATTTCTATGACATGCATAGTTGAAATTTCCCGTGTTACTCGTAATGCTTCCTCCTCCAGTGTCTCAATATTTTGTGGGCGAGCTTTCTATTATGCTCTTATTTTGTTTATGTGTAAGTACAAATTCATATTATCCATGATTGAAGCCATTTTTCTGTTGGTGGAAGTGTGTTCATCATCTCTTTAAACTTTTGTGCCTGCTCGAATGCAACCTACAACTTTTTCCCTGTTCCTTGCAACTCTACATCTTCTATTAGTTGAGTCCATACTTGTGTGCTTAATTCATAGAACTTGGCACACTCCTCCTCCAAATTCTTGATAGTTTCCGTTGTTGTTGTTTTTTTTTTCTCCCTTTGCTCCCTTTCTTCCAGTGGAGTGCTTGGCATAGTGTGTGCTTCTAAGTATACTATCTTCGCATTAAATACCTAAATGGATTCGATAATATTCAACACTTTCTCTTATAATGGAGCAACTACTTCTATTGGTATCTTTGGAAAATTGTTGTACACTTCATGCACTATGTTTTTCAATCTTCCTGCTCTTTGTTCTGCCTCATCCCACTCCATCATAATTGTGTTGTATTCTCTCTGCAATGTTTCCTTATCATCTGCCACTTTGATCAACTCCATCTTCATTGACTCTGCGTGCAAATTTATCTTCTGCATAACAATTGTATGCAAACCCTTTAATACATTCATCAAAAACTTTAGTTATATTTACCACCCCCAAAGAACTTCCCCCTTCCCCTAGCATCAATGATCATTCCATCCCTCTCATCTTGGACAATCTTCCTCCCATTGTTCATCCTTATCATCATCCCTTTTCCAAGAAGAATGAAATTGAGAAAATTATTCATGAATTACTCTAAGTCAGTGTTATCCATCCCAATACTCGCCCCTATTCTTCCCCTGTGGTCATGGTACTTAATAAATAAGGTATTTGGTGCATGTGTCCTACTTTCTGAGCCCTCAAAATACTCACAATCAAAGAAAAATTCCCCATTCCTGTCATTGATGACCTCTTGGATGAATTGAGTGGTGCTCAATACTTCACAAAATTGGATCTACATTATGGCTACCACCATATCTGCATGAAAGACGAAGACATTCCCAAGATGGAATTTCACACTCATGAGGTTCATTACTAATTCTTGGTAATTCCCTTTCGATTGTGTAATGCTCCTTCCACTTTCCAAAGTATTATGAATCATGTCTTCCATCCTTTTCTCTGTCATTTTGTCTTAGTAAAAAATGTAAAAATTGTTCATCTCATCCCTCCCATACACATTAAAAATTGTTCATCTCATCCCTCCCATCTGAATCAAGTTCTTCATCTCCTCTCTAAGCACAAACTTTTCCTCAAACAATCTAAATGCTCCTTTGGTGCCTCATAAGTGGAATACCTGGGTCATATTGTTGGAAAGGATGGTGTCCCAGTGGATCCTCAGAAAATTGAAGCTATGCAAGATTGGCCTCACCCTAAAACTCTTAATATCTTGCATGGATTTCTAGGTTTAACGAGCTATTATAGGAAGTTTTTTCAGAATTATGGAAAGATTGCAGCTCCTCTCACTTCCCTCCTTAAAAAGAATACTTTCACTGGAATTTAGTTGCGGATCATGCCTTCCAAGACTTAAAAGATGTTATGTTCTCAACCCCTGCCTTAACACTCCTAGACTTCACAAATACATTCGTATTGGAATTTGATGCTTTCGGGAAAGGAATTGGAGCCATCCTCATGCAAGATGGTAGGCCCTTGGCCTTCACTAGAAAACAACTTTCAGAGTGACATTTTGGCCAATCCATTTATGAAAAGAAAATGTTAGCTATTCTGCATGTTGTGGATCTCTTACTTATTGGTTCAACGATTCCAAATCAAAACTAATCATCAGAGTCTCAATTATTTCCTGGAACAGTGAATTTCATCCCCGATGCAACAAAAATGGGTGACCAAGCTAGTTGGATATGATTGTGAGATCATTTACAAGAAAGGAAAGGAAATTGTAGTGGTTGATGCTCTTTCCCGGAAATATGAAGAAGATGGGTCCCTTTTCTCCCTCTCCTTCATTGTACCAAATTGGCTCCAATCTGTTCATCAGGAATGGTTGCAACACCCCAAAATTTCTAGCCTACTCCACCAATTGCAACACAATTCTTCAATTTCTCCAGGGTAGTCTTGGCATAATGTAGAGCTTCACTACAAAGGTCGTTTGTATTTATGCGAGCAATCCCAACTTAAATCCACAGTGATTTCTGAAATTCATGCCTCACCCACAACAAGGAAATGTGTATTTACCAAAGCCTATGAAAGGGTCAAACGTTATTTTTTATGGGAGGGTATGAAACATGAAGTCTGCAGCTTTGTGGTTGAATGTGAGGTCTGTCAACACAACAAGGGAGAAAATATCTAAGATTTGGGCACACTCCAACCACTTCTGATTCCCCCTACTATTTGGTGAGATATTTCTATGGACTTCATTGTAGGCTTACCTAAATCGGGCAATAATTCAGTCATCATGGTGGTCATCGATCGTCTCTCCAAATATGCTGATTTTTGTGCCCTTCAACACCCATTAAGAATCACCACATTGGTTCAAATCTTCATGGATAATATCTTCAAGCTTCATGGCATGCCTAATTTTGTTGTCTCAGATAGAGATATACTTTCACGAGCAATTTTTCGTAAGAGTTGTTCAAGATACAAGGCACCCAATTTCATCTTAGCACTACCTATCATCCCCAAATGGATGGCTAGACGAAAGTTTTCAACAAGTGTTTGGAAACATATTTGAGGTGTTTTTCATATGAGTGGAAAAATCGGTGGGCTCAATGGTTACCCCTAGTTGAATTGTAGTGTACCTTTTTGCTTACCCAGAGCTTATAACGCACTATGTAACAATCTGTACACGCACTTCTACATAATTCGTACATGCATTATATAATCACATGCATTCAAGTAAAGAAATACATTTAACTCAGAGTATAAACATATAGTTTTACTGCTACGATTAAACAATCCATAACATTTAACAGTAATTCATATACACAGCGGAAATCATGATAATTTATGTAGCACAGTCATGCAAAATGTGATAAGAAGATAGTTAAATACTTATCTTGTAACAGTGGTGAAATCCACCAACCAAGTGCAGGCCTTCCATGAACCTCCCAGCCTTAGACCACACTGCTCATCATCTTAACAGTGGATCACCCCCGAGCTGGGACTGAGCTCCACCCCAAGGCAAGGAATCCTAGGCTAGGCTGAGGTTACAGGGAAACAACACAAAAATATCTGGAAGGATTCTTCCCAAAGATGCCATCTTACGCCCACTACTA
>JASDQU010370611.1:21020-42299 GCA_032191745.1 Picea mariana | reverse complement strand
GTGGAAAACTATCCTAGAAGAGAAAGACATCATCTCCAATGTGTGAGTCGTCCCATCGAATAAATACTCTCAATAGGAATGTGTGGCTCAATAAGGTTATCACTTCTCAAAGAAATGGTCTAATGGATAGGCCATGTCCCCAAGTAGTGTGAATAATGATGTGTAGTCACCCCCGTAATGTGCAATCACTCTCTTTAATGGATTAAATACCCATGTGGTACAAAAGGAGTACATAGTGCATGCACCTACAACAAAATATCCAACTAAGCAAGGACGCTGCATATAAATGGTCCATGTGGCATGCATGCTGATGTGGCATCCCTGTCATGGACTGATGCACTGTCATAGATCCCAATGCAGTGACATGTATCTTGATGCAGTACATGGATCCCAAGGAAAATGTCACGGATCCCAATGTCTATATATATGGCCATAGAAAAGTACATGAGTCCCAATGAAATATCTTTTTTCCCAAGGCAATGCCATGAATACCAAGGCATGGTACACATATACCAATGCACAATGCCCACTTGAAATGATGGGTCTAACTTCTTAGAAATCCATTAATTGGTAGCACCCAGTGACATCCTTTAGCACATCATAACAAAAAGAGGGTTATTTTTAGTACTTGTCTAAGTCTTACCAAGGGGAACAATATTAACCCTTATACATGCATCAAATCTTAAGACAACCCATATTTCCTAAGTATCTAGGTGGAATATAGGAAAATAATGAGTAATAATGATGGAATGAAGGGGGAATGGGTTCATGTGATGACCCTCAAAGTCTTAGACATGCATAGGTCCTTTTTATTCATTTAGTAATTCATCTAGCTTCATTTGGCTAGGATTATTTCTTTATAATATCCTTCTAGAAGGAGCTCAACATTGAATTACCATCCTCGACACTATTTCTTACTACCCCTTTAAGACTTTTTATTTATATGTTCATCTTATCAAACAAATCTCTTTTATTTATATATTCATAGACAAACTAGGGATAGAGGCATTGGCCTCATAGAAAGGGGCATTTCTCAAGATTAATTTTTGTCTTTTATCTTTACTCTTCACCTCTTAGCCTTAGTGGGTTAATTTATTTCAGACTTTATATTTGACCTTTCCTTTTGACCTTTGAGAAATCACAAATGACTAGGATAATTTTTTTTATGTGAAAGGAATGAATGAACTAGGGAAGTGGAAAATGGTTATCATGGTTGGGATGTGGATTACACTATCTAGTCTAGACACTCAATTATACAAGTCAACCTAAGAGATTATACACTTCTAAGAGAAAACATGTTCCCCAAGGTACTACGTGGCAAGCAGTAAAAACATATAATGCTATGAAATGTCAAAATATAATCATTAGGTGTTTACCACTTTACAACAAGATAAGAAGTTATATCATCAAGTCCAAATAGGTATCTATACATGGAATGCCATATGAAAAAAAATGATAACCATACCATACCACATCGCATTTTTCATCTAAGGAGTGGGGACGAATGTGAGCTACACCACAATTGAGATAGCACAATCATGAATCTGATGGATATCAAGAAGAAGTATGTTTGGACTTGGAAAATATGATCATGACACCTCATGCAATCAACAACATGAAACCCTTGTAAGGGTATCCAAAAGTGTCACCCCTGGAGGGGGTAATAGGTCCCAACCATCAATAAGACACATTGTGGGAAGAAACACTTGTATAAAGGGTGAATATTAGATTGCATTCATTTACATTGAAATACATACACGTCGATATTCACCAATGTGGTAAACAATATAAGAGAATCCAATCACATCAATTTATAGTGTTGTGTGGACATAAATTAATGGTGGTGGAACTGATTTATCAATTTAAGAGGGAAGTTATGTAAATGGTAGTTCATATGGAAAAAAATCCAAGAACAGAGAAAATTGCCCATCTCAAAACAAACACATAAAATTTAACCACACCATAAACAACATTATAATCTAAACATTGTGTAAACATATTTAATGTTGGGTACAAGAGATTTGAAACCATCTACCAAGAAAATTTCCTTGTAGATGATTTAACCCTCTCATACATATGCTCAATGGAATTCCAATATCGTTTGAACTCAATACCTTCAAAGATGCTTGCAATAATGTTTCCACTAGGTGGCATGCCACTAGACATGGTAAATACCGATTTATGAGCTCTAAATTTTCTTTATTTATGTCTAAATATATTAAAACTTTTATGATTCCCAAACTTGAGGTGTAGGCATCATCTTGCAAATCAAAAGATGAAAAGACTTGGAGTTTAGAAGCAATATAAGATACAATTGATGTCAAATAGTAACGTGGTAGGGTCACTTCCATGTCACCCCAATAATGTCTTTCAATGGAAATTGTAGCCAATGCCTCTGCAACCTAATACCACTGCTTCATAAATTTCAAAACATGTAGAATGGATATATCATGAAACTTTTATGATTTATGAAAGATGGGATTATTTTTTCATCTGATGTGATTATGCAAGACAATATTTTCAATAGAGGTCCTTTTCAATATTGGGAAATATGCTATCCAGACAAGTGATTTTAGTGCATTCATATCACTTTGTACAACCAAAGAAAAGGCATACGTCTATCTGATATTCACAAACTATTCTAGGTGACCTATTGCTTGAAACTTCCTTCACCTTTGCTCCAAATTTTATCCTCAATCATTTACAGACAAGATAGGATCTAGATCACCATATTTACATGTTCATGTCTTATCATTTGCACAACTTTATGTGACCACCTTCTCAAAAGAGCCATGTGTTGGTTTACAACACCTTCATCCTATGCAATAAGGAATACCTCTGCTAACACAAAAAAAATTGCTAGTTGATTTGTAATAAAATGAAATCATGCCAAAGAAATTTAGTTCCGTGTTTAATTTAATCAGTCTAGGGCCAATGAAAGTTGTATCCTTGGAATTTTTTTGACTCCTGGAAAAATTTAAAAGCATCAATTTTCTTCCAACAATTGTCTACTTCAAGGGGATTGAAAAATGGTTTCTAGTAACAAGAAACCCTTCTAAAAGATCAACAAAAACTGTGTTTAATTGTGATAAAAAATTTCAAATATATCTTCAAAAAAAATAATACACCAACATTAACATCAACAACGACTAACAACATTGATTGATATCAAGATTAGTCAATTTATTGTTTCAATGAGTAATATGACCCATTATTAATTACACAACCATATTTATCGTTGGCCTAATTCGGATTTATGAGAGGAATGAAATGAAACACAGATCTATAAAATTAACAAAAATATACAAAGAACAATAATAGACATACAGTGAAACTTAACTTCTATTCAATAAAGAAATCTTCTAAAAATGTAAAATGCAGAATGAAACAATCTTGCTCGAATGATGGTAGCTAATATCTGAAAAGAGATGTGGCGTTTAAACACATTCTCTTGAGCACATTACAATGAGGCCTCCAGGTATTTTCAGTATCAAGAGGTAATCAGAAAACCCTAGACATCTGAAAACCTAACCCTAGGAGATAAAGCGCCAAAAGTCATGTGGGCCTCGATGGGGAAAGTTGGTACATCAACTTTCCGAGGTCATAAATTTTGCATACAATATTTGTTTTAGGCGCACGATATCCCGTTGGAAAGGTTTATTCAAGGAATAATTTTTTTTTCATCACATTTGACTATATGAATAGTGTGACTGTGGTGAGCCCAAAAAACGTTGTTTAGGGACTCAAAACAACCCCAGAAGTTTAGGACCCGAAAAGATAGAAAAAAACTGCCAAGATGAAAATTGTATGTGAACCAGTTGGAAGAGGTGGGTGGTCATCGATGTCCACCTAGATAAATCCTCCCCTATTAGGAATAAATGGTCTCCATTGCGTTGATTTCACCCATCAAATGAGGAAATTTCTACTAAATTTGGCCCTGGGTGAGCCACTTGCCTTGGTGTAGGAGCTGCCTCGCAATAACAACACGATAAAGATGAAGCTTTTGTTGGCGAGCACCCTTGACTTGTGTGTCCACTATCTGATCAATGGATTCATGTTCTATGTAGTGAGGGTTGAGATCTTTTGGTGTCGAATTTTCTGCTATCTATGAGGTGTCCAATAATGGTGGAAAGTATGGTCGAAGGAGGTCCACATTAAACACTAGGTGCAAGCCAAGGAAGGGGGGAGTATTGAGGTGAAAATAATTTTCACCCATAGCCTTGGTGATGGTGTAAGGTCCATAGAAGAGTTGACAAAGATTTTGATAAGATCCTGTAAGACATTCTTTCTGCAAATGCAACCAAACTTTATCGCCCACCTGAAACTTGTGGGGCACTTGAAGTTGATCATGGTGCTTCTTGTACTTAGCATTGGACTTCTGAAAAATATCCTGAACTTGTTGGAAGATGTGCTAGATTAGTTCAATGAACTTGGTGGGTTTTTTGGCTTTAGTTTGAGCATGGGATGATTCTTCTCGTGTGGATGCACGGGGTGGTGCAACATCCATGGGACCCAAAGGTTTAAATACCAAACCCACCTAAAAGGGGATATGGTCATTTGAGCTATGTATGGATATGTTGTAACTATTATAAACATAGGGAAGAATTGCATGTGCACATATTATTGGACTTGTACATGCATGAGATCATATGCACGATCATCTTGTTGACGACCTCAGTTTGGCTATCCATTTGGGGTGGAAGGCCGCGGAATTGGTGATCTTGGTGTCCAGCTGTGACCAAAGGATCGACCATAATGTGTCAAGGAACTGTTTGTCTCAATCTAAGATGATGGTTTGTGGTATCCCAAAATGTACCCACACTTATTTGAAGAAGATCTTGGCAGTAACCTCTATTGTGATGCTCTTCTTGTAGGTGGTAATAATCACCATCTTGGAAAATCAATCATCAACCATGAAAACATAGTCATTTCCCTGCTTGGTTAAAAGACGGTCATACATGTAGTCCATTGAGATGGATTCCCAGGGTATGTCAGAAGTAGGAAGAGGGGTGTACATACCTTGTTTCTTAATGGACGGTTTGGAAATGATGTAGGCGATGTAGGACATGACATACTTGCTGACATCCTGTCAAAGTTTCGTCCAATAGAAATGTTGCTGCAACACTGCCACTATATTTTCTACGTCAAAGTGTCTTACCACTTGACTATAGTGAGATTCCCAAATCATCTTCGCTTGCTCGCTTGATGGGACACAGAGATGGACCAAATGGCACAAAATCCCATATTGAAGATGGAAATTAGTGACAATTGTGTTTGCACCCAGCATATGGTAGGTAGTGGTGAAGTCAGGATCTCTCTTGTAGATTTAGGGCCATCTGAAGGTCTCATGTCCTCATGAGTGTAGCACTTGGTTAGTGACACAACTGGAGTTCGATTGAGGCAATCAACGAAACAGTTGGTGCTTCCTGTCTTATACTTGATGTTGAGATGGAACTACTACAAGTATGTGGAACACTTATAATGGTGTTCATTCTACAATTTTCCTTGTGTCTGCATGAACTACATATGCTTATGATCTGTGTGGATGATTGTCTCCTTCCCGAGAATGTAGTGCCTCCATTGGAAGAAGGCTTGTACAATGGAGTACATTTCTTTGTCATAAGTGGGGTACTTATAGACGATATATGATAACTTATCACTATTATAGGCCACGGAATGTCCATGATGAGTGATAAATGTTCCCACAACATAGTTTCAAACATTTGTCTCAATCTAAAAAGGTTGTTGCAGGTTGGGTAATGAGAGAACTAAAGAAGAGCACAAGCACTACTTCAAATCATCGAACAATTTCTATTGCGACTGCCCCACATGATTTTTCCACCCCTGGTCACTTGGTTAAGGGCCCATGCAATGTGGAAGAATCCCAACACAAACCTGCGATATAAATTGGCAAGGCTTAAGAAGATTAGAATCTCTGTGAGTGTGGTAGGGGCTGGCTAGTCATGAATGACCTCAATCTTGGCTAGATCGACATGCAACCCATGCTCATAAAAACTGTAGCCTAGGTACTGAACCCTATTCATGTCGAAGGATCATTTTTCCAAATTCGTATATAGCTTGTGTTTCCACAAAGTGTGCAAAACTTGTTGAATATGATACAAGTGTTCTACCCAACTCTTGCTGAAGACGAGGATGTCATTCAAATACACCACCAAAAAATAATTGGTGAAAGGCCGCAATATATCATCCATCATCCTCATGAAAGTTGTTGGGACATTTGTCAAGCCAAAGGACATAACCAACCACTCAAAAGGACCTTGTTTGGACTTGAAGGAAGTCTTCCATACATCAGTCTGCTCTATTGGGACCTAGTGGTAGATGGACTATAGATCAATCTTACTAAAGTACAATCCCACCTGGAGCTGGTGAAGGAGATCATCAATTCGGGGAATTGGGTAACGGTTCCTGAGTGTGATTTTATTTAGGGCTCGATAATCAATGCAGAGTCTCTAGGTCCCATATTTCTTCTGCACAAGCATGAATGGGATTCCACAAGGTGATGATCTTGGTCGGATGTGCCCCTTTTCGGGCATCTCTTTGATCTAGCACTTGATTTCCTCATTTTATGATAGAGAGCAGTGATAGACTATCCCATTGGGTAGCAGTGCACTGAGGGTCAGATTGATTGAGTGCTCGACTTGACACTGTAGAGGTATCCCGGTGGGTGAGGAGAAGATGTCTTTGTATTCTTCCACAACCTTTCCCACTTGCTTCTACTATGTGGAGAGACCTTCTATGGAGGCCATGTATGTGGATGCAACTTTCCGCTCAATTTGAGCATGAATCAAAAAAAATAAAAACTTCTCAGTTTTAGAGATGAACTTCCTGCATTGCTTGGCATAGATCAAGGAAATGGCAGTAGGTGGGACTACCTCAAGTATCCTATATAATTTCTTGTCCAAAATAATAATAACACTATGAGGCCTAGAATCATATACAACGTGATGTTTCCATAAATAAGGTTGTCCCAAATAACATCACAAACTTCAAGGGGTGAGACATCACATAATACCTCATCTTTGAAGGGCTTGATGCCATAGGGCAGAATACATTATTGGCTCACATGAAGATTTCTCCCTTGGCGGATCCATCTGATGGTGTATGACTGTGGGTGTGTTTTTTTTGGAATATCCAACTGCTTGATGACCTATGCTAAGTTGAGTTTGTTCTGGATACCACTATCAACAATGAATTGTAGTAGAGCTACCCTTCACTGACATCTATGAATGAAAGAGGCTCTCACCTTCCTCTAGTTCATCAAGTTCACCAGGCTGGACCTTGGTGGTAGCCACGATGGAACTAGGTTCTACATCAATGGTCCACCTCCCTTTTTCTGGTTCTGACTCAAAGTTAGAGCCCACATATGATTCAACAACTTTCACCTTGGCCACCAATGATTGCTTTGAGAGGCATTCAACAATGTTATGGTAGGGGATCTTATGGAACTCACACCAATTCCTAGTGTCTTTCTTTGTCTTCCCATTATCCTTGTTTGTTTGTGGTTTAGATTGGTTTTCTTGAGGCTGCCATCCTTTATCTACCCTTTGTTATGGGGGTTGGGCCACCTTTTCCCTACTTCTGCTGTGAGGGATTCGTAGACCCAAACTACCACGTATTTTTTTTAATCTTCTGATCGATTTTGACAACATATCGATAGGCCAATCCCAAGGACAAGATGTCCAAACACTCCATTTCTATCTGGATGTGTCTATGTAGACCGTTGCAGTACTTGAGAACCATATTTCACTCAGAGTCTTTGATACCCAGCTTGGTGTGCAAGGTATGGAATACATTGGTGAACTCTGGAACTATTTGGTCCCTTTCCTGCCATAGTGTGGTCCATCTTGTATATAAGTCGTCATAATTTCCAACATGGTAGTATTGTTCCTTAATAACATCCCTGAAAGAACCCCAAGTGGGTGCAACTATAAATAATGTAGATTTATTTGTTTCCTTTTTCTCACATAAAGTTTCTCATCAATATCTGACCTGGGGAATGACCTTAAGGAGTGAAAATGTAATATTTTCTCTATTGGAAAAGTTATAAAAAAAAAAAAAACCCTTGTAGAAGGTTTAACCATTTTTCTACAACATCCACATATTTTATACCTTAAAATATAGGAATATCAAAATTGATCTATATCTTGAAGGGGGTGGTGCCTTCGCTTGAGGAAGATGTGTCACCTGTTGGCAGTCGTCGAAAAATTTGTGCAAAATTATCGATCTTCTCATTCCTATCTCGCATGAGGGATTCCTCAAGAAACAATTTAAAGGGATCTCCTACCCCATCATCTCTCTTTTCTTCCCCATGGGTGGCCGTCGGGTTCGAAGAGGCTTATATTGCAAAGGATCAACTGGTTTGAGTCTCAACTACTTATAACCTAACCTCTTTGGGGACATGCACATATAAACAAATGAAGAGAAGACCGCTTTGATGCCACTGATCCAAATTTATGAGCGGAGAAAAATGAAACATAGATCTATAACATTAACATAGATATACAAAGAACAATAAGATAGATACAGTGAAACTAAAATTGTATTCAATAATGAAATATATTGAAACTGTAAAATACAAAATGAAACAATCTTTCTCGAATGGTGTTAGGTAATCTTTGAGAAGATATGTGGCGGCTACGTGCATTCACCTGAGAAAATTACATGAGGTTTCCAGGATATTTTAACATCAATAATTAATAAGAAAATCCTATACACCCAAAAAGCTAACCCTAGGAGATGAAGCACCAAAAGTTATGTGAGCCCCCATGGGGTAAGTTGGTACATCAACTTCCCGAGGTCGTAACTTTTGCATTAGATCTTTGTTTTAGGTGCACGATAGCCTGTTTGAAAGGTCTATCTGAGAAATACACATTTTTTTATCACACTGACTTCATCCATAGTGTGATCGTGGCGAGCCCAAAAAATATTGTTTAGCGCCTCAAAATTACCCCGAAATTTTAGGACCAGAAAAAGATAGAAAAGAACTGCCAAGATGAAAAATGTATGTGAGCTAGTTGGAAGAGGTGGGTGGCCACCGATATCCACCTAGATCAATAATAATTTCCTATTTATAAATATCAATTTTATATATTACTAAGAACTTACAAATACATAATCCTTTTCCATCACAACCCTTCTTATGACTCAATGCACAAAGAAACTTTTCTCTTACAATCTTACGATCTATTTAGTATCTTATGTATAAATTTATTCTTTACTCGACATTGTAAGATAATACAAGCATCGTCAATTACCTAAGGGATCCACCAAAGCCTAGCTCCATCAAGCCTTAGAAGATTATGTCATCATCAAAATAGGGCCAACATCGACGATCTAGGTGCTGCATCTAGGCTAGAGGGAGTTGCATCTTATCTCTGCAAGGTCTCTGTATGTCTGTTACTGCAACATCCCCGATCTAGTGGGTAAATAAGCTATGGGGTACTATTCCCATCCTATGGGCTCCCATCCCATTTGTGTTTCATCATGACTGAATCTGCTCATACCAAGCCAATATGTCCATCGTCCAAGGTTCTAAGGATGTGAGAATGGGTGTATGATGGTGGTGAGTCACTGGATAGCCCACTTATTTCCATCACATGTGCCAAGGTCCTAAAATAAAGGGACAATGTCTTGGTAACAAGCCTGAGATATCACTCAAAGAACCATGTTAGGGTCATCCAAAATAAAACAAAGTATAAGACAAGGTTAGCCAAGTTTCATAAGAAACATTAGTCCTTAAAGAACACAAAGTAATTCATAACTTAAGATAAAATCCATGTAAACAATTCACCTCAGTATCCCCTTAAAGAATCACACCAGCCCAAGACCCCATGTGAGTTGACAATTTTAAGTATGGGAGGGCCTTAATCCAACTCTATTAGGTGTGCCACCTAGACATGAAATAAAACAACCTAGGTAGAGTGATAGGTCCTAAGGGAGGCAGGAAATAAAAAAACCCTTCAAGAGGAAGTGTGAAATTCATATGGTTTTAAGGTTTACTTCATGGATTACAGTGTCATTTAATCCATTTATATGAGCACCTTTGTGGAGGGTGTGCTTTCTCTTGAGTTACCTATTTATTAAGTGCCATATTTTCTGAGCCCCTTTTTCTGCCATCTTATTTATCCGCTTATCATATTTGCAGGTCCCCTTTTATAAGGTCTCAAGCTATAACATTGCTGCTTGGGAATGGGGTGAGCATGGAAAGGGTAGAGATCAAGTTTGGAATCAATTTTTAGATACCTTTGATATCATTTTTTTCTTTATTTAGCATCATTTTCTTTTTCTTTTAGTAGTAGCTATAATCAACCTTTGGGCCTTCAAATCCTCTTCTAATGAGAGAATGGAACATGACCCCTTACTAAAGTTTAGTACACTATCAGAGGCTCTAGGATGGAAAGTGTTAAGTATGGTGGGAAATAGAATGTTACACTTGTGAGGAACCCCCATTAGTACACTTTTTCCCTAGGTGGCAACAACACGGGAATAAGGCATAGAAGTTGACCACCAAGGTGAAACAAAGAAACATACCAAATTTCCCAATCCAATGATCCATTATCCAAATTCAACCAAAGATCTTCATCCACATGGCCAACAAATTAAGCACAACACTTTACATGAAAGAAGGACTAACATACCTCATGGTGACAATGGCTTACCATCTCCCATACATTGGGTTTCTTGGATGTGATGAGCCTTGCTTGACCTATAGTTGGAAAGGTTAATGAGGGGGGGTTTTGGGCTTCCATTTGTGGACATGTTGATCATCATTATGTTAAATATCATTTTCTCCATTGCAGACCATGAGACATGATCTCCTCTAGTTACCCTTAGGCATGGGGAGGTGACATCTGGCTCCAACATGGGGACATGTGCTCACCTTAGAGTGCATGAGAACCTCAACATATCTATTTTTCCAAGACCTATAATACTATTCCCACTTCAAACAACAACACTATTTAGAAGTATCTATTGGTGGATGTGATCCACTGGAGTTAGTGATGAATCAAAAACCATATTGAAAGAAAAATAATCACCAAGCTACAAAATGATAAAGAAACAATATGAAATGATTAAGTGAAATTTACTAATATATATTCATTATATAGAAATGAGAATGAAATATATATATATATATATATATATATATATATATATATATATATATATATATACACACACAAGAAGGTGCAATCCTATACTAGCATGAATGCATGATGCAAGATATATACAAATGAAATGCAAGATTCAAATTCCCTAACCTACTCTAAAATATGTTAATTCCAAGAAGTCAAGTATCTTCCTTGTGATGGGGCTTGAGAAGGGATCCATTAATGGATAGTGGACATCTCCTTCCCTATAGCATGGATAAATAGTAGGAATCATTAACATACTTATATTATTTTTTGTAGGGGCTAAGCCAAAATTTCCCAAACTCCTTACATGTATCAGAATGGCCTTTCCTTGTATTCCAATCTAAGACCAATTCTGTTTGTTTGTAATCCCCTCCTTTGAGATCAATTGTTTCTTTAATTACCCTAGTATATTGTTTTGAGGGAGGGGGTGGGATTCTATTGTAAGGATATCTTCTTGGCTTGGTATAATCAACAATTCTTTATCACCCTTCTTCAATATTGTGATGGAACCAACTTCCTTGTTTTTGTACCTATCTAGTTGTTGTTGGTAATGTTCCCTTTTAGGACACACTATATCATCAAAATATTCTTCTTGGGTGAAAGGGAGGTCATTTGGATGAAAGTGAAAAGGATATTTCTTGAAATTTTTAGGGAGCTCCTCCCAGGGATCCTTAGTTTCAGGGTCAAGGTCAATCTCTTCAACATGATCCCTTGTCATTGGTAGGTTGGGTACGTGGGAATAGATTTCAGCATCCATGTGTATAATAACATAATTCAAATCCATTTTAAAAGTACCACCCAACATTATAACAAATTTCATAGACAATAGAATTCCCCACACATCTGGGACAACTATGACCATAATGTCCATCAGGAAAACTATCTCATGATATTGATCAAGGTGAACCTTAAAATTTTCTATCACAATATATGTGGGAATATCCTTGGATTCAATCTCACAGACATTTCTATAAGGACTTATGACTTCCAAACCTAATCGTATCATTAATTTCAAGGCCATCACATTTTCACTAGCCCCTGAGTCAATCATACAATTGTTCAAACTATTATTGTTCATTTGCAAGGAAATGTTAAAAGGTGGGTGTTCATCATAGTGTGGTCTGAAATTATTATCTTGTAGCATCACAAGAGGGTCTACAAGATCCCATTGTACTCTAAATAATTTTTCAACTTTTCATTCATCAAGGGGATTTTAATGATTTATGTTAGAGGTACAAGTACATTTATATTTTCCAAGACACCATTTATGTCAATGTTCAATTCTATTTCATTTGTATTTGGAAAACTGGAACCAAGAGAAACTATTTTTGTGGTTGGTGGAGGAGGCCTTGGTTGAGGGAATCTTGGGTCATTAGGAGGAGCTTGGGATGCATTAATTTGTCTAGTTTTCACTTGTAATTCTTTCTTCCTAAGATTATCCCTTTATTCCTCAACCATTTTGTTTATGATCTCCATCTTATCCCTTCTGGTTGCTTCTCTCTTTCCCTCCTCAAGTTGTTCTAGTGTAATATTGAAGAACTCTTGGGGAGAAATGAAAAATAGATAGTTAATGGTATCAACTACATTAATATGATCGGGTTCCCCATTATTCCTTGGGAATTCATGTTCCCAATGTGAATCCCCAAAAGGTAGACACCAAGGAGTCTCTTCTTGACTTATAACATTTGAAGGGTCTAGTGCGTTGGGAACCCTCTGTTCATTTGGAGCCCTAGGTTTCCATGCTTGGATTGGTATTTGAGGTTGGCCCCTAAAATGAGGCTTGGTGTCTTGTTATTGTGACCTCTCCAAATTAGTAATTGTTTTTATCATTAGGGTTTGATTCTTATCAAGGTCATTTATTTCTTATTCCATCCTTTGTGCCCATGGAGCACTAAGATATTGAGTGGGCCCAACATTGTGTAATGTTATTGGTTTGGTATCATCTTTGGTTCTTGGGGAATAGAAAGGTTCTACCTTACAGGATGAAATATTAGCCTCAATTTTTGCAACCACTTCTTGGGCCTCTTAAAGAGTATTTGGAGTCTTAATCTTGAGCATTAACAAAAAATGTCATGGGAAGGCCTTAATGTAAAGGAAAAACATATAATATTTTCCAGGGAAAACGTTATTAGGTATTTGTTGGATCAACTTTTCAAACTTGAAATGAAACTCTTTGGCAATTTCATTCTCTATATTCTTTATTTTATCAAGTTACAACAACAAGTTAGGATATTCCTTAGCACCCCATATTTTCAAAAAGGTCTCCTCAAATTGATCCTGTGTCTTAATGATTTTGATAGAGAGACTATTGTACCACCTCCTAGATTCATCAATGAAAGTGGATGAGAAGAGTTTCATCGCCACATCTTCGGTATCATCACTCAGAGGATTAAGTTTTAAAAAGTCCCAAAAGTTATGCAAAATCTCTTCGGCATTAGTTACATCATTACCATAAAAATTGGGCAACCACTTTTCAAACATAGGAGGCATTTTTTGAGGGTATCATGGGATAACAGACATGTCTAAAGGATTGAAGATATTTGATACCCATTTATTTGGAGCCACTTGAGATAAAGGAAGGTTTCCACCAATCAAGAATTTGATTACATGTGAGGTGTGAGAATCCCTTATCTTGTAGGTATTAGGAGGGTTAGTGTACCTCCTTGATATTTGTGGAGTCACTAGATGGTCCTTATAGGATCAACATGTTATAATATTGTGCTCGTTTAACCATACACAATGCTACACCATTGTCACCCAACAATAGGGACAAAGCCACCCTCGGGCACCTTAACCTTTGAAAGAAAGAATGATTCTAGGAAGCCACACCAGAACCAACAAATACTGAGAGAGTGCACCTTCTCGAAGGGTAGAACACAAGAGAAAGTACTAGAAAGACTAAACAAGATAAAACCATACAACTGTAGCTGCTACCGCTCCTCCTCCAAACTTGTGCACTATTTCTGGTTTCCTGAGTGAGAGTGAGTGAGTGAAAAAATGAGCTAAGACATCCTCTATTTATAGTGGTTCTAATCACCATTCTGGGCCGAATTGTCTTCCTAGAGGATAATACCTTAATATTACATATTTTTCTGAGCTGACATGTCTTCTAGGGTTTTGCACATCTATTTGGGTTTTTGTCTTTCTTCCAGAATACTCTATTCTAGTCAAAGGTTACATATGGAGGTTAATACCTTACACAACTACCATAATATCAACACTCCCTCTTAGCTAGGGAGGTATTTAGACATGATTTTCCCTTCTGGTATTCATATCCTTTCTCTCTATGCCATGATCCTCTCGTCATGGTTATGAAAACCATGCTACTGGTAGCATCATTACGTCACACATGGCTACACCCATGTGCACCTGGCAATCTCGTCTAGGGCCAAAACCTACTAGAGAACACTAGAGATACACCTCGTAGTGTGTGTCACCATCATCATCATGGGATACACCCAAATGACGTTCTCACCCATGGCTACACCCATGTCGTGAGTATCATCATTACTATAAACATCATCTAGTATAAATATGGCATCAAAACATATCGTCATACTTTTTCTTGCTATTATTCTATCATAGACAATATCACAATATCCATGAGCCTCATTTAACTATATTGATGATCCATATCCACCACCATTTGTCTATCACCTTGGGTCATTCTTGTCCCATGACAAGAATCATGACCTCATCGGAGCCACATTCACCTCATAGTTGATCCTATCATAGAATCACTCCTTGAATGCATTTAGCTCAATGATATCAAACATGTGTGTCTAGAACCTTAGAACATTCTTCTCATAGGATCACTTCATGAATTCATTCATCTTGATGCTATTGGACACATGGAATTGCACCTCAATCACCTCGAGTCTTCAGCCCGTCGAAGAATACGTCGGGGCACATCTACTTAAGATGTTGATGTTCCCTATCTCCCCTTATCTGCAGCCTAGTTCATAAGGATATAGATTTGACCCAATTCTATTGATGCTACTCACCTACTCATGAGTTAACTACTCACCTTCTCATGAGAGTTTCAAGGACCGATGCAATTCAAACATAGGAGATCTAGCAACAAATTGAATCTTCAGTCTGTCAAAGATTACATCTAGGATTATTCCTAAATGATCAAGTCCATCTGATCAATATTGGAATATTGGCATGATGTTGAAATCATCAATACTCCCTTAGGGAAACATTTTCATTCCTTCCAAGATTGTCTGAGGCAAAGGCTTAGTGAAAATGTAAGCTATCTTCTCATCTATGGATAAGTGATGGAGCCACACTTCTCCTTCTTGCACCATGTCTCTGATGAAGTCTTGCAATATCCTTCATATCAAATTATGAAGTCAAATCCCTCGATCTGAGAGAATGCTTGGACCATGCTTCTGTCTTCTGCATGCTCCTTTGTGTCATGCAAAGTGTCACGAAACAAAGTTGGCTTTTTCTTGATCAATGAATCCCTATGAAGTCTGACTCCCTATGAGTCCTTTCAAGTCTTGGTTTTTTGTGGTAACCTTCCTGGAATACATAGGATAACCTTTCTGAAACATGAACAACAAGATAAAAAGTATTTCCCATATAATAGCATTTTGTATAAGAACATATCAATTTCATGGTAATTCATTATAGCATTACCAAGGTGTCCTTCCTAAAACAAGAAAAAAAAATATCCTAGAAGAGATGTTAGTTCATATTGCAATTAAGTACAATAAGAATTGATATTGATAGTACATTCTACTAATTATTCATTTGATCATAGAATTAATAAAATATAAAGGATTGAAATACTCACTTAAGCAACAATGATAAAAATATCAAACCTGATATGCAAACCTCGAGTCTGGCTATTGTTCCACTTGAGTTTCTTTTCTTCTGAGACAAATATTATTTCCAACCTTGAGAGTGTGTTGTTCCTTTGAATGTATTGGATCTAAGATACCTCTGGATCTACTATTGCTACTTGGAAAAAATATCCCTTCTCTTGTAGAAACCCTCAATATAGTGATACAGTTTAAACATATACAAGTACATACCTCTGGTAGTAGCGGCACCATTCGACATCAGTGATAAGCAATGATGAACTCAAAAATTTTAAAGTGCTCCAACTTGCAATATGGAGGTATCTGTAGATGCACCAGGGTAAGGCAGAATAGGATAACCAAAAATTATTCCCAATACTTCACATAAATGTTCATTGAAACTGGTACTGCAACTAGAACTGCAACTGGTGCTACAACTCACAATACAAATGGTGCTGCAATTGGCATTGCAATTGGTGCTGAAACTGGAACTATAACTGGAGCGAAGGAACTTGGCACTGCAAATTAAATTTTGCTAGAATGATCTTGATAGAGAGTTTCGGATCGACCTTCCAGTGGTTAGATTGTTCCGAAGGTGGTGTGGGCCCATAACATGTTATAATATTGTGCTCATTTAACCATAGACAATGCTACACCATTGTCGCCCAACCATAGGCACAAAGCCACCCCCAAGCACCTTAATATTTGAAATAAAGAATGATTCTAGGAAGCCACAATAGAACCAACAAATAACCAAGAGAGTGCACCTTCTCCAAGGGTAGTGCACAAGAGAAAGTACCAGAAAAACTAAACAAGATAAAACCGTACAGCTATAGTTGATGTTTCTCCTCCTCCAAACTTACGCATTGTTTCTAGTTTCCTGAGTGAGAGTGAGTGAGTGAAAAAATGATCCAAGATGTCCTGTATTTATAGTGGTTCTAGCTACCAGTATGTGCTAACTTGTCTTCTTGGAGGATAATATCTTAATATTATATATTTTGTTGAGAAGATATGTCTTCTAGATATGTCTTCTAGGGTTTTCACACATCTGTTTAGGGTTTCTCTTGCTTCCGAAATATTCTATTCTACTCAAAGGTTACATATGGAGGTTAATACCTCTAGCAACAACCATAATATCAACACATCAAAGTAAGGTGAGGTAAATACCCTCAGTGGAGTCGCCAGGTAAAATTGTAAGATAAGGGCTTTGGGAGAGTTTTACAAAAGATGTGTCACGAGGATACTGATTCCATAATTCCTGGCAAAGACAAAAAAATCTTATCCCAAGATTTGTACTTGTACAAAGCCCACCGTAAGGGAGGATTCGCTCGTGACCTGAAGGGATCAAATAGAAAGTTTAGTATACAAGCCTACCGCCCCTATATTGATCACCAATTGGTTGGTCTAGGTCTAGGAAAGAGAGGATGTGATGTAGTTTGTTGTGCATGTCTAGAACAATAACACTTTTCATATATATATATATATATATATATATATATATATATATATATATATATATATATATCTATACCAATTATAAGTATGCAACAATAACCTCTTTAGACACTAGAAATGATATATTGCAATGGCTATTACGAATTTGCAGCAATAAACAATCATAACAACAATAAATGATCTGTAACAACAACGATAATTAGTTCTTAGAAATACCACAATTGACCATGAAAAGAAAAAATATATCCATAGAATATTATCCAATTGTTGGAGGTGATTTTTGAGTGAGTTAAGCCACCTTTAGATGAGAGTGTGGAACAATTTAATGAAGTTATATATGGTTGTAGAAATTTTTTATAACAACAACAAGAAATATTACAAGTTTTCTAGGGTTAGAATTAGTAGAGTTAGTAGAATACTTGAGAGATTTGAGAGAGAGGTTTTTTCGATCACTTTCACCATAGGAGTTGCTTCTAGACTAGTGCCTTTATCATTCTAGGGCTATGGATGTTGGAAACATTTTTTTCATTGATTTCAAAGATATATGGATCATACATATGTCCAAGATAAATATTACAATACTACATATGTCTAAGATAAAGATTGTAAGATAGAGATTATTGAAATTATTTCTTTTGGAATTTTGATGATCAGTTTGGATACCCTATATTTGAAGGAATTTTTACCATACATACCTAGCTCAAATTGGAGCACACATTATATATTTGGAAATACATTCTGATAAATTTCCAATAGTATATGGCATTCCTTCGACCCAGCCAAAAAATTGAGGTCGGCTCAACTAGTCTTTACAAGTCAACCCTGAAAGTAAGGACATAATTACTATAAATACAATATAGATTTTCACATTTGTAGTGAAACCAAGTAAGAGATCAAGTCTTAGGTGTGATAAAGTTGTTGGGGTGTCTTTATGGTGTGCAAGATAAGTCTAAGGGATTTTCTTGGGGTCTTTCTTGTTACCAAGGTTGACTATGAAAGATTGAAGGTCTGTGATGTTGTCGTGTGGGTTGTTTTGAAGTTGTAATGTTTTATTTAGTATATGTTTCCCTTAGTGGATGTTGTCTTCAGTGATTACATTCTAGGAATGATGCTATTAGGCTTGTCAGGTTTTGAAGGATTGTCTATGGAATGAAGCATGCATGTGAAGTTAGAAGTACTCTGTGTATGAATATATTGGATTGGTGTGTACACATATCTTATTGAATTGGCTCTCAGTTGAGGAGATTGGTGTCTCAAGTAGGTTGGTTCCTACATATTGTTGAGTTGGTGCTCAATTGGGTAGAATGGTGTCTCTAGTAGGTTGGTTCCTACATCTTGCTGAGTTGGTTCTAAGTTAAGGAGATTGGTGTGTCTAGTAGGTTGGTTCATACAATCTTTGTAACAGTAGGTTGGTGCCAACAAACATTTATAAATATAATTTTTATGGTTTTCTCCTAATTGGGTTTCCATATTAAAATTTGTGCATTGTGATTTAATTTTATATGCGATTATTTTTTCTCAGCTAATGAATGATTGATGAGTGGTTAAATGAAGTAAAAGGTATATTATATTGATTCAATCCCCCCTCCTCTCAGTATAAACATAATTTCAACAATGGATTCTCAAATGCATCCAAGCTTGAAGGTTGATCTACTTGAAACCAAGAGGTACAGTGTAAACCCTAAGGTGAAAGCACATTTGGGCCTTATTTTTTAGATTTTGAGGAGAAGGACTTATAGGGTGCAAGCACTTTTGGGCCATAGATATCATTTCCCCCTTCTTATAGCTTCAACTAGGTCAAAGATTAAATGTCTAGGGATAAAATTATAAAGTGCTAACACTTTAAGGATTTAGGCTTCTAACCCTAGCAAGGAAAATTCACAAATTTTGGACCATTAAAACTTCATGAGAGGAAGAAGAACTTATGTTCCTCTCCTAGGGTTTCAATAATCAAGAATTGTTGCAACAAAATAGAAATTTCACCATAAACATCAACAACATAACATATAATTGAAAAAATTTACTTACTTCATCCAAGAAACCATGATCATTTAACCTCAATTACATAAATATCCATCCAAAATCAACAAGCCATCCACAAGAGATCCATTCGAAGCATAGTGCATGAGGGAGAAATACCAATAACACCAAAGGGGCCAAAAATTTCAAAATTAATCCTGCAAATGGTGAGGAAAATATGATTAAATGAAAAGAGGTAGTGCTAGCCTTCTTATATGAGGCTAGAGATACACATTTGTTCAAATTAAGTGGGATCGAACCCTCATTTTCCCTTTACAAAATGTAATAAATGAAAAATACATTATAATGAGCCACACGTGTGAGACGTCAAGCCTCCTTAAGAAAGGAGGAGGGGATCCAAAGGTCACATGGAACTAATATAAAGTGGATTGGAGGATAATTATTTCTATCTCCACTCAAAATCATGCTAGCCATCGTCAATATCTGAAGGTTCCATAAAACCCTAGATCCATCAAACCCTAGAAGATTACGTCATCATCAAAATAGGGCCAACATCTAGGATCCAGGTGTTGCATCTAGGATGGAGAGAGATGCTTATTGTATTTGCAAGGTCTCTATATTTCTATTGATGTAACGTTCCTGATCCAATGGGTAAATAAGCTTTGGGGTACTTTTCCGAGCATATGGGCTTCGACTGCACCTTTGGGCCATCATGATAGAATCTGCTCATACCAAGCCAACCTCTCCATTGTCCAAGGTTCCAAGGATGTGAAAGCGGATGTATGAGGGTGGTGAGTCACTATATGAACCACTTATCTCCATCACACATGACAAGGTCCTACAATAAAGACACAATGTCCCAAGTACAAGCCTAGGAAGTCCCTCAAAGAACCATGTCAGGGTTGTCCAAAATAAAAAAAAGTATAAGAAAAGGTTAGACAAGGTTCATAAGAAACATATGCAAAGTAAGTTGTAACTTAAGATATAATCCATGTAAACAATTCACCTTAGTATCCCCTTCAAGCATCACACCAGGCCAGGATCCCGTGTGAGCTGAAAAGTTTAAGTATGGGAGGGACTTCATCCAACCCTATTAGGTGTGTCACCTAGACATGAAATAAAATAACCTAGGTAGAGGAATAGGTCCCAAGGGAGAAATAAAATAAAGAAACACTTCAAGAGTAAGTGTGAAAGTGATATGGCTTTAGGGCTTACTTCATGGCTTCTGGTGTCATTTAATCCATTTATATGAGTGACTTTGTGGAAGGTGCGCTTTCTCTTGAGTTACCTCTTTCTCAAGTACCATTTTTTCTGAACCCCTTTATCTGCCATCTTGTTTTTCCACTTATCATATTTGCAAGTCCCCTTTTATAAGGTTTTGAAGATATAGCATTTCTATTTGGTACTGAGGTGAGCACGAAAAGGGCATACATCAAGTTTGGATTGGATTTTTAGAGTCCTTTGCTATCATTCCTTTCTTTATTTAGTATCATTTTCTTATTCTTTTAGTAGTAGATGTAATCAACCTCTGGGAATTCATTGCCTCTTCTCATGAGAAAATGGACCATGACCCATTACCAAAGTTTAGTACACTATGAGAGTCTTTAGGATGGAAATTTTTAAGTATGGTGGGGAATAGAATGTTACCCTTGTGAGGGCCTCCTAGTAGTAATCCTTTTCCCTGGGTGGAAACAACATAGAACTAGGGAATAGAAGTTGGCCACTAAGGTGAAACAAGGCAACTAGCACAATTTCGTAAGCAAGTGGTCCATTATCTAACTTCAACCAAATATCCTCATCCACATGCCCAAAAAATTAAGAAATACACTTTGCATGAAAGAAGGACTAACATACCTCATGGTGATGATAGCTTACCATCT
>JASDQU010370611.1:0-14980 GCA_032191745.1 Picea mariana | reverse complement strand
GGGAATAGAAGTTGGCCACTAAGGTGAAACAAGGCAACTAGCACAATTTCGTAAGCAAGTGGTCCATTATCTAACTTCAACCAAATATCCTCATCCACATGCCCAAAAAATTAAGAAATACACTTTGCATGAAAGAAGGACTAACATACCTCATGGTGATGATAGCTTACCATCTCAAATACACTAGGTTGCTTGGATGTGATGAGCCTTGGTTGAGCTATAACTATAAAGGTGAATGAGGGGGTTTGTTGGGTTTCCATCTATAGAAATGATGATAATCATCATGGTAGGGATGATTTTATCCATTTTGGGCCATGTGACATGATCTCCTCTAGTTACTCCTAGGTATGGGGGGGTAACAAGAACCATTTGTCAAAGATATTTTTTCTCAAGAAAACCTTCCCAACTTTGAGAGGCTTTGGGATGATTGTGTCTAGGAGGAGACCCATATGGAGTCAAAGGCCAACAAGAAGGATGGTGAAGGGAACCTATCTCTATTTGTTAAGTAAAATAAGGGCAGAGCTAAAGAACCCAACAAGGGTATGCTAATGAGTGAGGAGTCAACCTCACATTTAGGGAAGAAGGACTTGAGTAAAATAAAGTGATCCAGTTTTCATAAGAACAACCATTATGCATCATAGTTTCTAGATAAGAAAAAGGGTAAAGGGAAGCATGAATAGAAGTAGGTAGGATCCTTTGCAGATGACCAAGTTTGTTGCCAAGTTCCAGAAGGATTTCTCATTGGTATCTTTCCTTTATATCAGCATGGTTTCAAGGAATGCATTATATGTGGATAGTGGGGCATATCGACATATGGCATCAACACGATAGTTGTTTTCTAGTTTAAATAAGAGAGACTTGAGAGTACAGGTTGAGCTTGGTGATGATGCCAAGTACCCAATAGTAGGAGCTGGTACTATTTCCTTCCATCTTGAGTTAGATTATTCTTTATATTTTGACAATATCAAGTCCATACCATGTCTTAGAAAGAATTTTATTTTAGTTTCAGTCATGGAAGATAATGGATTTGCAGTTGAGTTCAAGCACCAACAAGTCCTCATAACACCAAAATATTCTAGCCCAGATACAACTCAAGTAATAGTGGTTAGAGAAGTTAATTTGTACAGATTGCAGAGTGAACCTATTCAAACCTTGGTGCATGATAGTGACAACTTGTGCGATATGTGGCACAATATGATGGGGCACCTACATCACAAGGAATTTCCTATTCTAAGGGAGATAGTCACAAGTCTTCTAGAGTTCAATATTGAGCAACATAGTGTATCAAAAGGGTGCACACTTGGAAATCATGCCATGGTTGATTTACCAAGTAAAAAACATAGGTCTAAGGGGATTTTAGACTTATTACATTCAGAGGTTTTTGGACCAATTTCATTAGCGTCAATAACATGAAACATGCATTATATTGCATTTATTGATGATTTCTCTCACAAGACATGGATCTACCTCTTAAATACCAAGGATGAGTTCTTTAGCATGTTTTATGAGTTCAAATCTCTAGTTGAAAACCAAACAAGGAAGAAGAATTATTCTTGAGATAGGAAAATGCAGGAGAGTATACCTCCAAGGAGTTTGAGGTTTCTACAAGGATGTGGGAATCAAGAGGGAGATGATAGTACAACCCACAACATAATGGGGTTGCAGAGAGGAATAATTGATCCATCAGAGGGGCTACTAAAACCATGATAAATTATGAGGACTTGCCCATGTTTCTTTGGATAGATGCATGTAACACAACAGTCTAAATCCAGAACTGGTGTACTCATAAGATATTGGAGGAAAATACACCAAATGAGGCATATATTGGTGTGAAGCTAGAGGTGAGTCATTTTCAAACCATGTTTTCTCCAATTTATATCCATGTACTGATAGAGAAGAGGACCTAGTTGGATTATGTTATCATACAATTTGTAGTTTGGGAAAATCCCAACCCAAGAAACAAATGTGTGACACAACTGGGGACACCTATCACTATCACCTCAATAGATATCCCCCTCGTTTTAGTACTGGACAATTCCAATACAAGGGAGGATTCCTATGTGATCTTAGGGGGATAACAAAGGAAACACCAGAGAGAAGAATGGAACACCCCGATATGTCATAATGAAAGGTTATAGGGACTTGATGGAGAATGAGTATCGATCAGTGGAAAGTTTCCAATGAAGAATACCTACAAAAAAAATGTTAGACAACCAAAACCAAGACAATATATGATTAAATGAGCCCTAGAACAAGAGGGAAACAACAAGTTATGCTTGTTGTCCCAAAATTTTCAGCATACAACAATGATATATAAACAATAAAGGAGTTACAACAAATAAAAATTAAATCATCAAAATCAAGTAAATGATATCGGTTAACAATTCTAGCAATTAGTAGACAATCTCCCAATGTTTAAACCAATATTTTGATAACAATAGAGGGTTATTAAAGAGTGTTAGATGCAAGTATTTATGACAACCCAATGGTTGTAGAAAACGTTTTCTACAATGACAAGTTCTAACCATTGAAATTATCAAGTAAACCACCCAATCAATAGCTTATTGTCGATAGAACAATGATCACATCTTACAAGTAATTTTCAGTGGTAGAAAAAGTGGAAAAGGAGTCTGAGGGAGTAATTTTGTTGTAGACCTAATGGTTGTAGCTTAATTTGTTTTTCAACAACACAATCACGTATCCAATCAAGAAGTCATTGGAGCATAAGAGAGATTAAATCATGCAAGATTAAAATCCAAACTTGAACAATTCTATCTCTTAAATTTCACATTTACCAATGCAATAATATACAATATCCAATGAAATTGGTGCCTTATATATTGGGTTAATGGATTCTCTTTCTTAGACAACAACCTAGGCAACAAGGAGAATAAAATGTTTCTTTTATAATGAAATCCTTATAAAACCAAAGAAGACACAAAACCTTGAAATCGTCTAGCTTAGAAATACAATTTTAACTAGTGTTTGATAATATTCTAGGGGTGTAAAACCTCTTACTCCCTAGAGAAGATAAACCCTAGCAAGGTATTGCTACAAGGGTGTGCACCCTCTTACTCCTTGTATAAAATCATTAATCCATTTCAATGACAATAGAATAAAACTCCTTGATGGAGGTTGTATCCCCTTATACTCCTCCAAAGTGGCATGTGTTAAGATAAGCCTCCCAAGGCCAAGACGTCATGCTAGGAAGGTTTTAGGTCATCCACATATCAAGCAAGAAGGTGTGGTTTCAATCCCACAATAACACCAAGTGCACTAAAAAGTCCAAACATCCTCCCAAATGTGTGACGTAAAGCTCCACAAGAGAGACATTTTGGCAAAGGAGGGTGATGTCATGCTTTCATCATCCGAGGCCTCATTCAAGTGCTAGAGACTTCCCTCAAGGTGAAACATTCATCATCCTAGGCCTCCAATGTGTGGATTTCATCTTCCATGCCATGGGATTTCAAGCCTCTATGAAGTTCCAAGTGGGTTAGTTCCTTTATGAATGTCTTCCACTGGGAAAGGTCCTGAAAAGAAAAGAAAATACGCCCTCCAAGGGTCCAAAAGTCACATGTATCATACCAAGTAAGCTAAATTTAATAAAAGAACCACCCAAAAATCTGCATTAAATCCCCCCTTTTAAAACTAAAAAAAATCTCAAATACCATATAAAGTTTTCCAAATTTAGGTATGAGAGGGTTGTCATGGTTTCCTATTGGGTAGGTCAATCCCCAAGTCAAGGAATGTTTCCCAAGCAGACCCTCTCTAGGCCATGTAGTGAGTATGAGGTGGATAGGGATGGTACGTTTGGGAATGGGGTTTTTGACATATCAATGGCTCATATTGTCTCATTGTTTGGTGCCTTTGTGGAGGGTGTGCTACATCCCTTAGTCTACAATGCAACAATTTTCCAAGATCTTTATTTGTCTTTCATTTTTTGTGTCCTGGACAATGAGTGCTATGTGCAATGAAAAGTAAAAGAACAACGCAATTCCACTTGAGGTTAGAAAAAATTTAATTCCATAGGAACTAAAAATAAGGACATGGGGAGATAATGTATGTATTCGCCTCGAGACATCATCTCCCTAGTTACCCCTAGGTTGGGTTGTAACATTTGGCTCTTACGTGGGGACATGTGGTTGTCGTAGAGCACATGATAACCTCAACATATCCTAGTATGACATGTGCTTAGACATACTCAAGAAAAATATTAGAGCATCGAAGGGTTTCCATCTCACCCCATATTCATATAAGAAAAACTTCTAAAGCAAAAAATTGACAACTATAATATTTCTTCAAAGTTTTTTTTTTTTTTTTGGCATTTTTCAAAAAATTCTAACTAGGATGTATACCTCCTGGGCATAATGGTTAAGAATATGTGTTTCCTCCTAAGAGGTCACAAGTTCAAAACTATAGGGGCGTAGGGTATGTATACCTCCATAGAATTTACAAGTCAAATTGTTGGGTGGAGGGGGTCTCATACACCAGTTTGGTATCTAGCTTGGCCATGACCTTAAAAATAGATTATTATTATTATTATTATTAATATAATCCAAGCAAATGTATCATAGAAACTATGCATAAATGCAAGGAAAATAAATATGTAAATCCAAGCATATGATTGAATGCAACTCAACTATGATGGAATGAACTCACAAATGCAATGCAGTAAAGAAAATGACCTACCTATTACCCGGGGCCCAAGACTACAAAATTCCAACCCTAAAGATGTCAGGTGAAATCTTACAACCAATCGATGATCTCATCAAGGTATATCCCCTTGTGCTTAATCATGTAATACAAAAAATATAAGTTAAGAACATAATAATCATGAGCATAATTGAGCATGTGATCAATCATAGAAAGAAAATCATGGAGTTGGGTGGGAGGGAGACAATCCTATTGGAAATAATAACCATAAGATCGATCCACCCCTCTTTGAATAGGGATAACATATATATATTATGTCTCATCTTCTTCCTCACTCACATGATCACTACTTTCTGAAGGCTAAGAGGAGATAATATATCCAAAAAATATATTATAATTTAAAAGACAAAGGACAGACATAGATCGGGAGACATAACCTTAATTTTCTACAAATATTTTCATGAAGAGGTTCTGAAACATTTCCCAAGTGGTAATTGTTTTGGGAGGGACATTTTTGTACCATTATTTGGCATTCCTTGTGAGAGATTAAAAACATCCTCATATTGGTTTTAGAAGGCACAATAATCAAAAACTTCTGAAAAGCTATCCAAATGATGTCGAGCTAATATGGTATCTCCATATGAAAAGGTGGGAATCCATTCTCTAAAACCACTTGGGATTTTATGAGGTGATACACGAACTTCTGTTACACCCAAGGGTTCATACCAATCTTCCATGTCCTTATGCCCATCAAAATTCAAGCATAAAGATGGTTGATAATCGCTATCAAATGATAGTTCTGAGTCCTCAAAAGGATGATCCTCAAGGTATGGATGAGAATCAACATAAGTGTACTGCAAAAATCCATCCCCTACTGGATGAAAAAAGTATGTGATCACATCATCACTAAGCTTCCAAATATATTTATTGTCTATTTATGGGAAGAAATCTTCCAAAGGAAATATTTTTTCATTCTTTGTCTGGAATCTTCCCTCGATGTCATAGATGGGGTATCCACCAAAACAAACAATATCACATCCATGGTTGAGGACACATATGAATTCATCAATATGATTTTCAACTGTATCTAAGGGCTTCTCAATAAATTTACCTACATCATTGGAAGTGATCACTTCTTCGCAAGGCTTCAAAACTCCATATTCCTCAAGAGAGAAAATAGACACCAATGCTTTGTCTAGGCTTTTAGCGTGAGAAACTTCATTAGGATCTTCTTGGAAACTTACTTCATATATATGTTCTTCAAGCATTTCTTTATTGACAAGTGCCTGATTTTCAGTAAGTGGTTCTTCATCAAGTTGTTCTTTAGTAGATTCATGAATTAAGACCTTCATAAGACTCATCATATGCTCAACAACCTCATTAGAAGATTTTTTATTTTCCATCTACAAAAGTTCCCTTGTGATACAGTAAGTTATGGGCAATGTCTCTTTCAGATTGTTGTGCAAATATCATGGTGCCATAATTCCATTATCTGAAAAAGCACTTCAATGGAGTCGCCATATGAACCCAAGGTTTATCGAAAATGGAGAGGGTATCTTCCCTTAATGGAGTCACCAAATAAAATTACATGAAGTTCAACTATTGTTGATAAGAGGGTAATTCCATTAATGGAGTCACCATGAAAGATATGTGTAAAAGGATTTGGGATAGACTTGCCAAGTTTCGTTATGGGATTGGAAAGGGTTCAAAATCCTCCTTGGAAACAATGCCAAAAATGTTATCGCATAGTTTGTAGTTTGGGAAAATACCCCTCATTTTAGTGCTAGACAAGTCCAATAGAAGGGAGAATTTGCATGTGACCCTGGATGGATCGACATGCAACCCATGCTCATAAAAAATGTATCCTAGGTACTAGACCCTGTTCATGTTGAAGGAGAATTTTTCCAAATTTTCATATAGCTTGTGTTTCCACAAAGTGTGCAAAACTCGTTGAATATGCTACAAGTGTTTTTCCCAACTCTTGCTGAAGACAAGGATGTCATTCAAATACACTACCAAACAATAATTGGTGAAAGGCCGTGAGATATCATCCATCATCATCATGAAATTTGTTGGGGTATTTGTCAAGCCAAAGGACATGACCAACCACTCAAAAGGACATTCTTTGGAATTGAAGGAAGTCTTCGATATATCAGTCTGCTCTATTGGGACCTAGTGGTAGCCGGACTACAAATCAATCTTACTAAAGTACAGTCCCACCTTGATCTAGTCAAGGAGATCATCAATTCATGGAATTAGGTAACAGTTCCTGACTGTGATTTTATTTAGGGCTCGATAATCAATGCAGAGTCTCTAGTTCCCATATTTCTTCTGAACAAGCACGATTGGGCTTCCACAAGGCGATGATATTGGTCGGATGTGCCCCTTTTTGGGAATCTCTTGGATATGGTGCTTGATTTCTACATTTTATGATAGAGAGCGATGATAGACTATCCCATTGGGTAGAGGTGCACCGGGGGTTAGATCGATTGAGTGCTTGACCTGACATTGTAGAGGTATCCCAGTGGGTGAGGAGAGGATGTCTTTGTATTATTCCACAACCTTTCCCACTTGCTTTTGTTGCATGGAGAGACCTTCCAAGGAGGCCATGGATGTGGATGAAAATTTCCACTCACTTTGAGCATGAATCACAAAAAATAAAACTTCTCAGTTTTAGAGATGACCTCCCTGCATTGCTTGGTAGTAGGTGGGACTACCTCGAGTATCCTATATAATTTTTTGTCCAAAATAATAATAACACTACGAGGCCTAGAATCATATACAACATGATGTTTCCATAAATAAGGTTGGCCCAAAATAATATCACAAACTTCAAGGGGGACGACATCACACAATACCTCATCTTTGAAGGGATTGATGCCATAGGGCAGACGACATTGTTGGCTGACATGAAGATTTATCCCTTGGAGGATCCATCTGATGGTGGATGACTATGGGTGTGGGTTTTATGGAATATCCAACCACTTTATGACCTATGCTAAGATGAGGTTCTTCGGGATACCACTATCAAAAATGAATTGCAGTAGAGATACCCTTCACCTACATCTATGAATGAAAGAGGCGATCATCTTTGTCTAGTTCATCAAGTTCACCAGGCTGGACCTTGGTGGTAGCCACAGTGGCACTAGGTTCTACATCAATGGTCCACCTCCCATTTTCTGGTTCTGACTCAGAGTCAGAGCCCACATATGATTCAACGAATTTCACCTTGACCACCAATGATTTCTTTGAGAGGCATTCAACAATGTTATGGTAGGGGCTCTTATGGAACTCACACCACTTCATAGTGTCTTTCTTTGTCTTCCCATTGTCCTTCTTTGTTTGTGGTTTAGAATGGTTTTATTGAGGTTTTCCATCCTTTCTCTGCCCTTTGTTATGGGGGTTGGGGCCAACTTTTTTATGCTTCTATTGTGAGGGGTTCATATACCCAAACTACCACATATTTTGTTTAATCTTTTGCTCGATTTTGACAACATATCTATAGGCCAATCCCAAGGACAAGATGTCCAAAAAATCCATTTCTATATGGATGTGTCTATGAAGACCGTTGTGGTACTTGAGAACCATATTTCACTCAAATTATTTGATACTCGTGTTGGTGTGAAAGGTATGGAAGACATTGATGAACTATGGCACTATTTGGTCCCTTTCCTTCTGCAGTGTGGTCCATCTTGTATATAAGTTGTCATAATTTCCAACATGGTAGTATTGTTCCTTAATAACATCTCTGAAAGAACCCGAAGTGGGTGAAACTATAAATAATGTAGATTTCTTTGTTTCATTTTTATCACATAAATTTTCCCATCAATATTTGACATAGGGGACGACCTTAAGGAGTGTAAATGTAATATTTTCTCTATCGGGAAAGTTATGGAAAAAAAAATACCCTTCTAGAAGGTTTAACCATTTTTCTACAACATCCACATGTATTTTACCTTCAAATATAAGAATATCAAAATTGATCTATATCTTGAAGGGGGTGGTGCCTTTGCTTGAGGAAGATGTGTCACTTGCTGGCAATCGTCGAAAGATTTTTGAAAAATTATCGATCATCTTGTTCCTATATCGCATGAGGTATTCCTTGAGCAACAATTTAAAGGGATCTCCTACCCCATCATATCTCTTTTATTTCCCCATAGGTGGTCGTCGGGTTCAGTGAGGCTGATCTTGCAAAGGATCAATTGGTTTGAGTCTCAATTGATTATAACCTGACCTTTTTGGGGACATGCACATAGAAACAAATGAAGAAAAGACTGCTATGATACCACTGATCCAAATTTATGAGCAAAAAAAATTGAAACACAAATCTATAACATTAACACAGATATAAAAATAACAATAACATAGATACAGTGAAACTTAACTTCTATTCAATAAAAAAATATGTTGAAACTGTAAAATATAGAATGAAACAATCTTGCTCGAATGGTGTTAGCTAATCTCTGAGAAGAAATGTGGCAGCTACTTGCATTCGCATGAGAACATTACATGAGGTCTCCAGGATCTTTTAACATCAATAATTATAAGAAAACCTTATACACCTAAAAACCTAACCATAGGAGATAAAGCACCAAAATTATGTGAGCCCCGATGGGGTAAGTTGGTACATCAACTTCCCGAGGTCATAACTTTTTCATACGATCTTTGTTTTAGGTGCACGATAGCCCGTTGGAAAGGTTTATCCGAGGAATACACATTTTTTCATCACACTATGACTTTGTCTATAGTGTGATTGTGGTGAGCCCAAAAAATATTGTTTAGTGCCTTAAAATGGCCCCGAAAGTTTAGGACCCGAAAAGATAGAAAAGAAATGCCAAGATGAAAAATGTATGTGAGCTAGTTGGAAGAGGTGGGTGGCCACCGATATCCACCTATATCAATAATAATTTCCTATTTATAAATATCACTTTTATATATTACTAAGAACTCACAAATAAATAATCCTTTTCCATCACAACCCTTCTTATGACTCAACGCACAAAGAAAATTTTCTCTTACAATCTCACGATCTATTTAGTATCTTATGTATACATTTATGCTTTACTCGACATTGTAAGATAATACGAGCACATATGGCATACCACTTAATGTTTTTTTTTATGCAAACTTGTATTTTTTTCTATTGTTACAAACCACCTATTATGTAGTTGCAAAGGACCACATTCTAGTAGTTGAATTTAATGTCTCACTAAATTATACACACCATTATCAGGGAATTATTCAAAATACTTGGTCATACCCTAAGTAGGTACTTAGGGCACAAGAGAATCTAAAAGTTGAATATGTTCACCTTGACCTTCCTCATATGAAAAATTACAAACTCAAATGAAGAATATACCTTTAAGCCTTGCATACAAGGACAAGTTGAACAACAGTGTGATAGGGAAACCTTCTCTCTCTCCCTCTTTCACACATGTGAATATAGACACTCTCAAACTTTGCTACTGTGGACAATATTTTCTTTTTGGATTTTCTTGATTGAGTGTAGGTGGAAAATGATAGTTAAATTCAATATCCAACTAAGAATGACTATTGAGAGGGATAGTATTGTATTGTATTTGGACTCCAAATGTGTCTAACTTCATGCACTTGATAGATCAACTGTGCATTTTTTTTACTCTTGAGCAAAGTTGGCATAAAAACTCACTTGTGTTTATCCTTTTATCTACAACTTTGTGTGTCCCTAGTAAGTCCTCTACATTTTTGCTTCTATTTTTTGGTTCATTTCTTTAGAAATTTCTTTCCCATGATTAATAAGTTGCATGACATGAAAAGAAGAGCAATTTTCTAACAGGTAGCTGTTAAGAATTATAGCTTGGATAGGAGATTCCGCACAAGTTCCATATGAGCATGCCATAAGCAGTTGGAGATATTTTTGAAAAGTTATTATATTTTCGAAAAGTGAATTTGTTTTTGAAAAGTGATTTTATTTTCGAAAAAGTAAATTCTATTTTGTAATTCACTTTAGTTAAAAAGTGAAAGTCTTAATTTTAGTTGAGTTTAAAAAGTGTATTTCATGCATGCATGACATAGACTAGGAGAAATATCATAAATAGATTAGAGTTTTGGTCTCAACTAAAACTATAAAGACAATTAAAGATAGAGAGTTTAAAGACACAAGAAAAATTGATCAGTTGAGCAGGTAGAACACCAGAGAGGGAGAGAGAGAAAACATCTAGTTTTTGGCAACACACAATCCCATGTAGCAGTCTGTACAACATACAGATCAGTTCTATACATTCCTATGAACTTCCGTATGGAAAATATAGTATATATCCATATATTCATATGGACATATCCATACTAACTTATGCACAATATGTATGGACATGTTGTACAATCATACAACAATTTGTACTTCCCCAACAAGTTGTTCATCTCATTTTGAGGTGTCTTTTGGTATTCGTGCAATGTTGTTTTTTGGGAAACTTATGAAGGTTTCCTTGTAATTTTTTCAAAGGAATGAAAATATAATTTTGAAGGAGTAATTACATGTGTTGTGTGAAATTAATTTTTATGCTCCCTCTATTTAATTTCCATCTATTGTGTGATTAATGCTATGGTTTGAAATTTATTTATTCACTAATTAAATTTAACAATATACTCGTTTGATGGAGATCATAAGGAATTTAGTCACCTAGGGCTTGGAATTTTTCACATGGTGTCAAAGATTATTTCTTTGATTGATATTCTCTAGGATTTGCAGTAGTAAATCAACTACAGGGAAGAAGGACGAACAACCAGTGGGTTTCAAAGTTTCATTTTCAGGTTTGGAAGTTTTTGCAATAGATCTCAGAGATGGAATCAACTAGCCTAAGGTATGAGGACAAATTGGATGGTGCCTTGAATTTATTATCATGGAAGGTGGTGGTTATGATCTTACTAGAAAACAATGATCTCTGGGATATTGTCAAGAATATTTCTATTACACCTACAGATCCACATGAATTGGTAGCTCACAACAAGAGGGTAGTAAAGGTTAAGCGAATGATCTTGGATGCCATAAAGGATCACCTTATCCCTCATGTATCTAAGAATAAGAAATTGAAGGATATGTTCAATGCCTTGGTTAGTCTCTATCATATTCAGAACATAAACATGACAATGATATTGTGGAACAAACTAATATCCATAGTGATGCCATGATGAGACATAGTCACTAGTTACCTTATGAATATCACACAAATTGTTTATCAACTTGCAACAGATGGGGAGAGTTTGAATATATAGATCTAGTGAGCATGGCACTTAATAAATTTCCATATTCATGGGAACTGTTATCGCTAGATTTTTACTTGTGCAAATCCCACCACAAGATCCCCAAATATTGTGCAACAACAGAAGAAACTACCACTCTCACCTTAGTAGAATACTTGAGATATTTGAGAGAGAGATTTTTTTTATCACATTCACCACAAGAGTTGATTCTAAATGAGTTCCTTTATCATTCTAGGGCTATGGAGTCTCAAATGTATTTAACCTTGACAGTTGATCTACTTGAAACCAAGAGGTAGATTCTAATTCCTAAGGTGCAAACGCATTTGAGCCTTAGGCTTTTGACTTTGAGGAGAAGGACTTCTAGGGTGCAATCACTTTTGGGCCCTAGATATCGTTTCTCCCTTCTTGTAGCTTCAACTAGGGAAAATATCAATTGTCTATGGTTAAAATCCTAAAGTTCTATCACTTTAGGGCTTTAGGATTTTAACCCTAGCAAGGACAAGTCACAAATTTTGGACCAATAAAAATTTGTGAGAGGAAGACACACTTATGTTCCTCTCTTAGGGTTTCAATAAACAAGAATTCTTACAATAAAATAGAAATTTCACCATAAACATCAACAACATAACATAGAAATGTAGAGATTTACTTCATCCAATAAACCATGAGCATATAACCCTAATTGAAGAAATATCCATCCAAAATTAGCAAACCATCCACAAGAGATTCATTCCAATCATAGAACATGAGAGAGAAAGATCAATAACCCCAACGGCAGAGAAAATTTTAGAAGTAATCATCCAAATGGTGAGGAAAATATGATGAAATGAAATAAGGTAGTGCTAGACTTCTTATATGAGGCTAGCACTACAAATACTTTAACACAACATAACATTTGTTCAATTTAATTGGGTTCGACCCCTGATTTTTACTTTATGAAATGTAATAAATTAAAAAACATCATAATTATCCACATGTGTGAGATGTCAAGATTCCTTAGTCAAAGAAGGGGTCTCCAAAGGCCACATGGCACTAGTCCAACATGGAGTGGGAGAAAATTATTTCTCTACTCACTCAAAATAACTCTAACCATCATCAATTACCTAAGGCATCCACCAAAACCTAGCTCCATCAAACCTTATAAGATGATGTCATCATCAAAATAGAGCCAACATCGAGGATCCAGGTGCTGCATCCAGGATGGAAGGAGTTGCATCTTATCTCTGCAAGGTATTTGGATGTTTTTTGTTGCAACATCCCTGATCTAGTGGGTAAAAAAGCTATGGTGTACTTTGCCCATCCTATGGGCTTCCATCCCATTTGTGTGCCATCATGACTGAATCTACTCATACCAAGCCAATATGTCCATCATCCAAGGTTCAAAGGATGTGAGAGTGGGTGTATGAAGGTGGTGAGTCACTGGATAACCCACTTATATCCATCACATGTGCCAAGGTCCTGCAATAAATGGACAATGTCTTGGTTACAAGCCTGAGATGTCACTCAAAGAACCATGTTAGGGTCATCCAAAATAAAACAAAGTATAAGACAAGGTTAGCCAAGTTTCATAAGAAACATTAGTCCTTAAAGCATGCAAAGTAATTTGTAACTTAAGATATAATCCATGTAAACAATTCACCTCAGTATTACCTTAAAGAATCACACCAACCCAAGACCCCATGTGAGTTGACAATTTTAAGTATGGGAGGGCCTTCATCCAACCCTATTAGGTTTGCCACCTAGACATGAAATAAAACAACCTAGGTATAGGGACAGTTCCTAAGGGAGGAAGGAAATAAAAAAAACCCTTCAAGAGCAAGTGTGAAATTGATATGGTTTTAAGGTTTACTTCATGGATTATGGTTTCATTTAATCCATTTATATGAGCACCTTTATGGAGGGTGTTCTTTCTCTTGAGTTACCTATATCTTAAGTGTCATATTTTATGAGCCCCTTTATCTGCCATATTATTTCTCCGCTTATCATATTTGCAAGTCCCCTTTTCTAAGGTCTCAAGCTATAACATTTGTATTTGGGAATGGGGTGAGCATGGAATGGGTAGAGCTCAAGTTTGGACTAAATTTTTAGATACCTTTGTGTTACACGTCAAAATTACTCAGCTGGATAAGTGTCGCATGTTCCTCTCAATTGTCGTAAATGTCACATCTTCCTTACAACTTTCGCAAGTGTCGCAAGTTGGTTACAAGTGTCGCAAATGATGTTCAGACATACTGCCATGACAAACGACACTAAGGAGACACTTATAACATCTCATATGCTTGATTTGAAGAAGGAGAACTGGTTTACTAAAGCCAAATAACTCTTGACATCTGAAGAGAGCCCTGAAACAAAGGTTTCAAGGAGGAGCGCTCCCCTATTTCCTAGAAGTGCTGGCGCTCCCCCACAAGGCTTCAGGTAGCGTTATAACGCTCCCCAGCCCCCTCTGAAGGAGAGCTGTTCATCTTGAAGGTGTTGGCGCTCCCCTAAAGCTTACCAGGGAGTGCTACAACACTCTGATGCCCCTTCTAAGGGAGAACTGCCTAATCTGAGGCAGTAGTTGGCCCATTGGGGAGAATAAGGGGAGGATCTTTCGAGATTAGGAGGTAGTTGTGCTCGAATTCTTGGTTTCATCAAGAGATCCCTGATCTAAGGAGAAGGTTCCCAACTTTTTCTAAAGATAACTCAAGAGGTTAAGCTCCTCTTAACCTATATAAACAGGCTCTATGATGGTGGAAAGGGGGAAGAACTGAAGATATGAAACTTATGATCTTGGAGGAAACTCACAGTCAGCCAAAGGAGAGTGATCAGTGAAGCTGTTGTTATCTAGGTCATGGATCTTTCAGGCAAGGGTTAGACGAAGAGGACTTGACAAAGCTGTCGCATTCGCATCTACGATTATTAGTACTGCTGTCATTATTCTCATCAATATGACATGCTTGTCTTGTTTCTTTCTATTTTGTGTCTGATGTCACATGAACTTATCATTTATTGATAGATCTATTTTCAAGCTAATATCAATAGACTAGGAAGTGGTCGTATCTTGTTTTGTCCACAGAACTCAGCAAGGAGCAAAGGATTGGAGCGCAAC
>JASDQU010370610.1:101956-115861 GCA_032191745.1 Picea mariana | reverse complement strand
GGGGGGGGGGTAGGAGGGAATCCAGAAAAAGTGGTGCGGTGGTGTTTTGATGGAATTCCTGAGGTAGGAGTTCCCCGAATGGTGTAACTTTGATGTCGGGAGAGGCCGCGGTGAGAGGAGTATTGTCTCCGATATTTTTTCCATTAGAGGAAACTACGCACACTTGTGCTGAAATAGAAGGATGTAGGAGACTTGGTGCTCCATGATAACTCCATAACAAGGATGGGTCCTTGAATATTCCATGACCCATGTCAATGACTGAAAAAGCATCCAAGCTAGTGCAGATGAGGGGGATGATGTTATCAATGTTGGCGGAATGATTAGGCTCGTAATGTGTAAGTTGGTCGATGGTTAAAATTTTCCCGTTATGGGGGAAAATCATCGTATGAAACAAATAAGAGGATATAGCCTTCATACAATACATGTACCTATGCCCAAAAAAGATATTTTAATCAAGTGGGGCATCGATAAATTCAACGTCAGTCAGGATGGTTTTTCCCCAAAGTTCTATGTGGACATTTTGGAAGAGCCCTTCAGGGGATGATGTTCGATCATCATAATCTCTTAACGGAATGGAAGATGGTACTAGCTCAGGTGAGTCGAGATTCTGCCATACAACTTTGGACATGATGCATGTGGATGCACCTTCATTGATGATACACCGATGAACTATGATGTTTCAGATTTTAACTAGTATCTGAAAATATACCAGGGAAGGGAGGCATGGTTCTCCATTATCTAAATCAAAGGTGATAAGTAAAGTATCAACTGGGTCGACTGCCCCTAAAGAGGAAATCAAGTATTTGTGTTGTGACAGACATGTTTGGAGGACTTCCAATACAGACATGGATATAGGGGATTTTACTAAGTCATCAACCAGACTGTAGTTATGGGTGGCCCGAGCATGAGGGTTATGTACATTTCGTCGTAAAGGTATAAGGGGTATACGTGGATTGGGTTCATTTTTAGGGTATCGAATCATAAATCGTTATCTAAACATACGAGGAGTTGTACCTGAAGTTGTTGGGGTAGAGTTGGGAGGCAATTTGTATGAACGATTACATGTTTGCAAAAGAATTTCTTCTTCACTGGTATGGAGGATATTGTGATCGATCAGATTTTTGGGTTGATTGGGAGCTGGGTTTTGCTATTACCCAATTTTTGGTGGGGTAGAATTTATCTCTTTTGGGTATTCATCACACCTTGGGGTGGAATAGGGTTTTTCAAAATGGTCAGAGGTGGTAGTTGAAAATAATGTTGTGGGGACTACTGAGGGGTCGGCGGTGTCGGAGGGCATTGTGTGTTCATGGATTCTTTCACCCATTTGAAATAAAAAATTTGGGGGTAGTGGTGTGTATAGTGTCAATACTCACCACATAGAGCGCAAGGGAAGTTAGTTATGAGATTGTTGTTCTTCCCTTGTCGTGGTTGATTGTTATTGTTTCCCCCTTGGGGGTTTTGGTTGCCTTGATTTTGGTTTCCTCCAGTGGTATAGTTTTTTGGGGGGTTACTTCCTGTTGGTCACGGGTTTTTATTGTTTCAGTTTTTTCCTTTCTATATTCAACTTTTCAAAAGCATGAACTTGTTGAATGGGAGAAGGTTTGACAAAATTAACCCTGGCATGTGGTTGTCTTGGTGGAGGAGCAACTTGTTGGGGAGGACCGGGAAATGGAAAATATGGATTTATTTGTGGAGATGATCCATATGGTGTATAATAAGTTGAGGTATTTTCGACACTTTTGGTGTTATATGCGGGGGTTGGGGGTGAACTTCTACTTGGTTGAGAAACTTAAAGCATCATGGGTACCAATGGGGGTCCTCCCAATGGTGGAGGGGGAGCCACAAGATATGATTGTTGGTGAGTGGTAGGAGGGTAATAAGATGTCCCTCTATATGGTTGTGGATATTGGTTTTCACCATAAGTAGGTGATGGTTGGATGTAAGGGTTTATATGTGTCATAGAACCAATCAACCTATTTGCAACGTGGGAAACCCAAGGTTTGTCCTAGCCAAATGGTAGGGGTCTGGGTGCATCAGGTAATAGTGTATACAAGTAACCTGATTGAGCATATATGAGGTCAAATTGCTGAGCCTTGATGATGGAATCCTATTTTTATTGAGGAAAATTGGATGCTACATCTTTGGCAATCATAAGGACAAGTGATTTGAGAAACCAATCGAGATGTTTTTCTTTGGTGGTTTCTGCTTTACATAAACTACGTTGCCACATCCATTCATGGATGTGGTCAAAGATATGGATATCAATGGTTTGTTTGACCTCAAAGAGGAGTTCTAAACCATTTTCATGACGAACTGGTAATTGGAAGAAAGACAAAAAGGCCTGGGCCAATGATTCAAAGGTCACATGTGACCCATATTTTTTGTCCACATACCATTTGGTTAATGAACCTGTGAGAGTTCGTTGAGATAACCTTAAGTGGATGGAATCATCCATGATGTTTTTTGAAGAGAACCATAAGTGGAAGGTCATAACATGGTTGGCGGGGTCTTCCCCTGGTTTTCCTTCAAACTTCAGAATGTTTGAAGGTAACTTGGTAGGAATATTGGGCCAAGTAGCATCATGCAAAATGGGATCATTCATGAGTTTGGTTAAATCAAGAATGTTGAGGGATGCAAAGTATCGAAAAGGGGGATTTGGTGGAGGATTAGTTCCAACCATCATGTGTGTAGGTAATTAACCTGTCCCTTGTGAGGGATTTGGTGGGTGCGTAACCCTTTGAGAAGAATGTTGAATCCCACCTCCTTGTGAAGGAGAACCAATGGATGGATTGCCTTGGGTATTTGACACAAGAAAAGTGGAACCAGGTAAAGATGATCCCAAAAGAGTAGCACTCACTAGGGTGTGAGATGGTTGAGTCGGTGAGGTGGCAAGACTAGGGACTCATCCTAGAATAGGAGGAGGATTTTACAAGTGTCTAGAACAATGGGGATTTTGTGGTTCCCCTATGGTTCTGACTAGAAAAGTGAATGTGTGAAAATGGTGATAAGAGAAATAAATGAACAAGTGATTTTATATTTTCAGCCTTCACAGAATAGTATAACACACAATGGCGTGTAATCAAATGAGCATCATACATAAATCAGTGGTAAAATAAACAAGCATGTGGATATTTTGATTTTGTCTGCGTGGGGGAAACAACAACAAAAAATAAAATCTCATGTCCTAAAATACTTATCGTCCTTCCTCTCGATTTAGCATTGGGTCTTCCAATAACACTCGATAGTGAGGTCTAAAGCCAAAGGAATAGGAACTAGTGAAGTTTGAAGTAGTTAGCTATAATGAGGGTAGAGGGTGCATATCTCGAAAGAGATGGTGATATTTCCCAATTGCCACATAAAATCCGACCAAGGTGCTATTGCAGCCCACAACCACCACCTATGTAGATATCCTTAGTTTGGCCACTAAGTGCCTCGATCAAAGTGCAACTTTTAGATTTTTGGCCTAAGAAATGGGTCTTGGGTTCGATGCCCTCACAAGAGTTGGGTGACTCAAGGAGGGATGTGCAAAACAACAAGACCTCGACCTTTGACCCTTCACGGGTATATCCATGCCTTATGGTATAGGAACGCTTGACTTGGAGGATTTTGAAGGATCTTTATTCTCAAATTCTATTGTTTCAAGATGTGAGAACCTGATAATGGGGGGTTATTTGGATGCCTACCCCCAAAATCCTACCTAGACTAAAACATTTCTTTTGGCACCTCCCGTGGAGGAAAATTTTATGTGTTCTTAGAAAATGTTTAGTGTGGTGGGATGAGAGATTGGGGTTATGAACCAATCTCGTTTTAATTAAATGGATGCTGATAATTTCCAAAGAAGTAGTCAGATCTTTCAGATTTCCTTTGAAGTACTTTGTGGTTATTACAAAAGAAAGATTACATCGACATCAATTATTCTAATATAAATTATGTGTGTGTGGAGTGGCTTTGTGTGCAAGAAAGTGAAAAGTGTGCAAAATATTTTTAATAAGTTACGTGTAATATTGCAGCATGTGGACTTCCCGTGGTCCTTGCAAATCTTCTTACCTAGCTTACTATGTTTCTTTGGTACAACCTTGCAGAATATTTAAATTCCTAAAGAACTAGAAATGTGGACGTATGGGTCCTTACATGATCCTTTAAACTCCCTCGAATGTTTTCTATGATAAGAAATGTTTTGAAAACTATCCTAGGATTGTAGACATGTGGGCATGTATGGGCCTATTACTTAATTTTTTAAACTTTCCTAGAGTGTTTTCTAAACTAAGAAATCTTTTAGAAACTATCCTAAGATGGAAAACATGTGGACATGTATGGGCCCTTACAAATCTTTAAGATGATTTCCAAAAATAAGAGGTACCCTAGGGGGGTATTGTCCTCTCCTAATGATTTTTAAAGGRGATGATATTTCTTTTCAACCACCTTTCTAATTCCTGAGATCACACTAGGGTGTGGGGGAAGAGAATACTTGAGGGTTAAAATTGATTTTTAGTCCCAAATTTTACATGCCAAATGAGCCATCCATGTGGGAACAAAGAAAAGAGAAGAAMTATGATCATTTTTACCCCTATGTGCTTATGTTAGCTAACCTTTCTTGTGAGAAAGCACTATAAGTGAAGTGTGGTTTCTTTACAAAGTGCAAGAAATTAAAATTTGAAGGTTAGGGGCCCTCAAACCACTCATAAAAACCATTACAATTTGCAAAAAAATAACTTATGTGCAGGTTGTAGTTCTAATAGGCACACAAAGGCCGCAAAATGTGCATAGTAATAAAATTTGTCATGTGCACAATGCATAGAGTGCCCCTCTGTGTGCCTTGAAATCCATGCACTTCCTATCATGCATTGGGAAAGAAATTTCCAAGTGAAATTATCTTACCTTGGCTCTGAATTTTGACTTTAGAAGGATGGACTAGGCCGATTTTGGTAACTTCATATCAAAATAATTAAAAATAAGTGCTCTCAAGACTTAAATAGGGAGGAATTTGATACCAATCCTGAGTATGGTCGCCAATTTGTTGTGTTGGTTTTGTCACATGGGTGAGAAAAAACATGACACTTGCATGCTTAGTTAAGTCATCTAAACAAGACAATTTTTTGTGAGTTGATTAGATAAGCAAATACACATGAAACAAAGAAATAAAACTAAAAACAACAAAGAAATAAATGTTAGAGAAGCTTGCAAGAACTAGAACCATGAAAATAAAAAATGAACATCATATAGATACCAATGGATAAATATATTGATAGGATAAAATTGTAGAGAAAGGCAGGGACTTATGAGTCCCCTCTTCCTCCTTGGGAGGGATCTTGAGTTCCCTAATAGGGATCTCTTCTCTTCATGCAATGGAAAGTGACAATGGTGAAGAAATATAATTCCAATCCTCTCAAGAGGTGAGTAGGATGGCCCTTGTTATAGTGCTTGAGCGATTCAAAGAGAAAAGAGGATTCTCCAAGAAGAATTCTTGTAGCATAACAATACCTTGAAGTTCTTGTTTTTCTAGCACACCCATGGCACATATTTATAGTGTCCACCCATGTCAATATACAATTGGTTTATAGTGTGAACAAGGGGCCTTTTACGACACTTCCTAGCCCTTGACCAACCTCCAAGATAGATTTTGCTCAAATATGAGTGTCAAATCGTGTTGGGGGTCGGAATACAAGTGGTTGAGAGGATGAAAAGATTTATAAATGCGTCGTTCATGAGGACTGAACACATTTTCTCGTAGACAATCCTGCATCTTGTGCACCATGCACGCTAAGTGTTGTGTTAGCCTGCGCATCCTATGCATTGTGCGCATGCTCCCTTTGGTGAATTTGCGCACTTTAATTTTTTAACCAAGTGTATAGTTTTTGTGCCTTTTGATAGATTTTGATGTTGTAGGTGTACTAATTGTTGCTCGCATTGATGTATTTCTTCAACCATTGCATGTAATGCTGCAGACGATGTTTTGGTGATAACAACTAGGTTCTCTTATTCTCTTCTCATTTCATAGACTGTAAATATTCCATGTAGCTCCTCCATGCTCAATGTATTGAGATCTTTTGTTTCTTCTAGGGATGATATTTTAGGATCAAATATCATAGGAAGAGACCTCAATACCTTTATAACAACCACTGACTCATCAAATTCTACTCCCAATACCTTAAAAGTGTTAACTATTTCGTCAAATCGTAGAAGGTAGGTTCCAATGTATTCATCTCCCCTCATCTTCAATAGTTCAAACTTAGATTTGAAAAATTGAAGCTTAGATCCCTTAACTTTGGCATCTACTTCATAAATATTTTGGATTTTATCCTAAACATCATTTGCACTATCACAATGCATAAATTTGAAAAATATTGAATCAAATAAACTGCTCAGAATAGTACCCTTAGTCTTTGAATTGTTTCCACTCAGCTTATTTCCATCTCTTTTGGTTGGGGGAGTGTTTAGTGTTGTATACCCATCTACTACTGATTGCGAAACATCAAATCCTTGTGCCTGTGAAAAGGATTTCATAATTTTATTCCAAAAATATTAGTTTTGACCATCAAACAATGGTGCTCCAATATTAGTGTATTCCATGATCTCCTTCTAGTGGTTAAACTGCTTCTTGGAGGACCTACTCTGATACCAATTATTGGAATATTAAGAGGGGGGGTGAATCGGTTTGAGAAGAACTAGTAATTTTAATAATAATGTAAAACCTCCAATAAATATCACGAGCAATCAAAACACCATAATTCAATGCACAGGCATCACATAGACACGTTACACCAAAATTTTACATGGAAACCCAATGTGAGAAAAAAACCATGTAATGTTTTTCTTATTTATCAAAGAGTACATTCATTGGAAGCACCAACTTCCCATTTCTCTAGATACAACTAGAAGGAGGATCTAACACCCTATTTATAGGCTGCAACCTGAAGGAATCTCCAACTTTCTAATTTACTGGCTCCAATCGGAAGGAGGGTACAATCCCCTTTCCTTGCCTTGTCCAATCGCCCTGAAATCTAAATGTAGACCAATCTGTCACTACCTCTGTCACTAATAACCTATTTTTGTTGTTGTTTCTGATACCTCTGTCGCTCCTATTGGTTTTGATATCCCATCAAGACTACAACCACACATACCTCATACCAGGAATCATAAGAGAGTTCTGCAAATCATATGTGTATGAATCACTAAGACATACCCGTTCATGATTTCTTCTGAATATTCACTCTAATGCACACAAGAATACATACCTTCAATCATGTAGCTGACGTAAGTTTTAGATCCACGATATTCACAAGTTTTCCTCACAAGTTCGTGACCCTATGCACTATCTTCTCATGGGTATCCACACATTTCCTCACTGTATCCCGCATATGTATGCACTTTTCCCCTTGAAAAATGGATATTTACTAAAATAATCTTTGTTTGAAATGTCTTCTCCATACTCTCAGCTCCTAGAAACTTGTTACTCCACTAAACTTTTCTACCTTCAAATCACTCTCTTAGATATCCAACCTGTATACTCATAAGTGATTCTCCAATTGAATTTCGAGGACATCATGATGACATGCAACTTCCATGCAACTCATGATGACATCCAACTCACATGCAACTTGTTAACGCATGTTTACAATATCATTGTGACATGCAACTTCCATACAACTTGTTAAGTTCTCTTTATAGCTAATTTACTTCAACATGCAACATGTTAACCTCCTGTTCAAGGGTTGAAATCAATGAGAACCAATATAATGACAATTATTATTTCAACAATTAATCTTTCAACAATTATTCTTTCGACAATTAATTGATATTTCAACATCATGACCACACCTCTAGGGCTTCTTAAGCACTTAACTACTTAACCATATTTCCATCGATTCTTGTATACTTCTTTAAATCATCTTCCCATAAGGGTCTTTATTAAAGAGACGCCATAAGGGGACCACATTGGAGACTTCTTCAAATACACCCATCACTTACAGATGCTTTCAAACTTGCTTCAGGGATTCTTCTATGGATGATATCAATGACAACCAACTTTACAACAAAAATGACATAACACAAATTATATTTTAGTTATTTTAAAAGATTTATAAACAAGTAGATCATAAATTTGTTGTAAAGAATATTACATAGATAATAAACCTATGTAGAAAGACTCTTTACCAAACAATATTAATAAAAATTATGCTCACAACATCGTTATAATGGAAAAGATTAAAAACCTAATAGAAATGTAAGTAATCTTGAACTTGGAAAATGAACCAGGTATGAATCTGGGAAACGAACCAGGGTACCTAGACTTTATTTTGAGCCATGAAAGGAGCCACGCCCTAATTGGAATCATTTTTAATGTGAAAATAACCCATAAACAAAATGTTAGTGTTTTGTAATACAATGTAAATTTATTGAACAAAGACCAAAGGTGATAAAAAAAAGACATGGTAGAATTCGTTTACCTATGCAATAAATGACAAATGAACTGTTAGTGTGAGTAAGTCATGATAAATAGGAGCATTATCAAATCGTCCACGTGAAACCAAATAATACTTGTGAGTAGAATATAATGGTAAGTAGAATATAATGGTAAGTTGATTATCATTTATTGAGAATAGGAGAAAAAAAATGGACACCTATGACTTCAAATGTACAATCATCAAATTGATGGTGTAAATGATTACCTTTCCAACAAAGGTTATTGCATATCTTAGGCTTGATTAACTCCATGATTTTAATCTTAAGTGAGAAAACCACACAACCAGACGGAATGGAGCTCATAACTCCATGCTCAAACAAAAAAAAATGATACATTGAACACATGATGGATGGAAGTCGTTTTATATGGTATAATTAAGAGTGATGGTACTGACAATGTGGCATAAATAAGGTATTAATGGTGCCAAGAAGTGGTTTGGATGAGAATGTATCTTATTGAATTTCATATTCTTATTAGTGGTGTAAACGAACATTAAGTACGAGTTAAAATCACATCTAACTATGTCTTAATTTGGTGCCATTAATATGTGATTGTGATGTGAGCACACAGGTGACAATTGTAATCATTTATAAACCCTATTCATCCACTTCCATAGATCCTAAGGACAGAAATCATGTGAGATATACAATATGTTTATCGAATTATGGGATATGTTTACCAAAGGAAACTGTAGTCCATGGGTATATCACATGGTTTTAAAGGTGAGATGGTGATTATAACTCACTTATACCCATGATAGGGTTATATCAATGAACATATATAATGATCCTTTAACAAAACTAGATAGAGTTAAAACCATAACCAATATTGATATAAATTGTATAAAGCTTATCTTCAATAAACGATGCATGGACAATAAGTTATGATAAAAAGATATAATAAGAAAAGGAATTTAAATAACTCATAAATTATACGAGTCTTCTCCAAAGACAAAAGGTCACATTGTTTATTTATATATGAGATTAGGAAAAAATATAAAATATTATATGGACACGCAAATGAAGATCAAATTCAAAATTTATTATAATTACTTCAATAGTAAGAAGATTGCATTTCTTTACCTGTGAAAAAAAACCACTGTGCGTGCCTTTGAATAGGTACCTTGTCATTTCAATGCCATTACAATTTGATAAAATATTAAGCAATTGTATCCAAAAAAATATTTAATCAATCTACACAAAAATATTGCTAAGTATAACAATACAAGTACATGTTCGTCAAGGAAAAAAAATAAAAATGGAAGGAAAGTGTTATCACATATATCTCTGTCATCTAATCAGTGAAAAGAAGTACAAGTTGAGGGCGAGCATCTATTTTGCATTGATTTCAAAGGGGGAGAAGATGCAGAGAAAGGAAGAATTGCAGACACAAGGAAAGTAGCAAATAGTAAGAGTGTTAGAATTGAGTAAGGGTTTCCATCAATGACAGAGGGATAGATTGTTCTAAATATTATTGTCATTGATGTCAAAGATAGGGGGAGCCTTTGAATATCGAAGATAAATATTGCAAGATGGATATTGTTGAAAGTAATATTTTTTGCTAGTTTGGATACCCTATATTTGAAGGAATTTTTACCCTACATACCTATCTAAATTGAGACAACAATCTATATGGTTGGAAATCATATTTTGACACCTTTCCAACGATATATGGAATTCCTTGTAACTTCTTAAGAATGAGAAGATATGATTTTTTCCATCTGACAACTTAGCAAGAAAATTGATGTCGACTCATCTAGTTTTATAGGTCGACCCTGAAAGTGCGGAGAAAATTACTATAACCACATGAAATATTTTTTCATTTGTACAAAAACCAAGCAAGAATTCAAGTATGAGATGAACAAAAGTGATATGAGGTGCACTAAAGGTGTTGGGGTGTCTTTCTGGTGTGCAAGAGAATTCTAAGGGATTCTCTTGATATCTTTCTTGTTCTCAAGGTGCATTAAGAAGGAATGAAGGTCTATGATGCTATCTTGTGCACTATTTTGAGGTTGTGATGTTGTTGACAATGGATGTTTCCATCACTAAATTTTTTCGTCGGTGAATTTTTTCATAAATGGATGTTGCCGTAAGTGGATTTTGACGTAAGTGGATGCTGTTGTCAGTGAATGTTTCCATCAATGGATGTTGTCATCATAAAATGTTGTCGTCAGTGGACAATGTTGTCAATGAATATTTTCGTTAGTGATTACATTTTGGGAATGATACGATGAGGCTTGCCAGGGTTTGAAGGATTGTCTATGGAATGAAGCATGCATGTGAAGTTAGAATTACTATATGGATGAATATCTTGGATTGGTGACTAAACATATATTATTGAGTTGGTGCTCAGTTGTGGAGATTGGTGTCTCCAGTAGGTCGATGCCTAACTCTTTCCAAGTTGGTGCTTAGTTGAGGAGATTTGTGTCTCCAGTGGGTTGGTGCCCACAATATTTGTAAAAGTGGTTTGATGCCTATAGACATTTATGAAGATAATTTTTTGTGGTTTTATCCCACAAGACTTTCCACGTTAAACATTATGCATTGTTATTTGAGTTTATATGTGATTATTATTTCTTAACTAATGAATGATTGATGAATGGTTAAATAAAATATAAAGTATTATATACGGTTTCAACATCCCTCTTATTATAATCATAATCTCATCACAAAATGGAACACACACAAAAATATAGAGAGTACGACAATACATCGAAGTCCAAATTCTATTGATGAATAAAATAGTAGAGTAATGTTGAACACAAACTAGTTAGAATGGTGATAGCTTATCTTTGAAGAGAAAGAGAAGTCAACTATGCTCATTCATAGAAATATGATTATAAAGAAGATGAAAATGGCCTTTTATCATGAATTCTTAAAACAAAAGTGGAAAAAACCCTAAACATCAAATCCTTAACCCTGAAAGATGAAACTCCAAAAGTATTGTAGGCCCCGAGGTGGTTAGTTGATATGTAAACTTCTTGGGGGCATAATGTTTTCATACGATCTTCGTTTGGGGCACATGGTAGCTTGTTCGAAAGAACTATCCAAGGATTACAGTTTTTTTATAGGGCCAATGCATACCATTTTAAGTCCTTGTCCCCTTGAATGTTCCAAAAACACTATCTATGGCCTCAAAACAACCCCAGAAGTTTGGGATCTTGAAAATCATAGAAAAATTGCCAAGAAGACAGAAAACCATTACATCAATGAAAGATGTAGTTGGCCACCAATATCTACCTATATAATCTTCATACTGGATAACCTAGATGCTCAACCCATGTCATCTTCCTCTTCAACTCAGGTCACAATTCTCAGTCCTGAAAGATAAGCTTTTGAAGCACAAGATAAAGCTCTCAATCAAACCTGACAAGATTTGATTTTCACAGAAGATTGGCTATTTCTTTAATTTAAAGGAAGAATACGATTTAGTATTTAATCATACCTAGGTGCCAAAAATAACATTTCGGACTAGGTCTAGTATTTAGAACTTTTCCCAAAAGTATCGTTCTTTCTCTGGCTCATGGTAAAATTTTGACTTTGTATCAATTGATGTAGCGAGTCTTCGAAGGACCAGAATTTTTCAGCCTATGCAAAGAAGCAGAGGAAACCAAAGAGAATATGCTAAAATTCTTCTCCTTTAGTAGCCAACTTTTGGATCAAGGTCCTCTACTCTTCAGACAAACGRACAGACATATGGAAACTGTTCAAACCACTAGTGTTGCATAGTGACAAAATGGCTTTTCAGAATCCTAGCTTTAATAGAATTTGGAATATTTTTCTAGGTTTGTGATGGTAGATACTCAKAAAGAAATAAATATCCACATCTTCAACAATAAGGAGAAAACAATTGCATTGATATGGAATTGCATCCATAAAATCTTTATGGAAACTATTAAATCACAAACATGGAATGCAAACGATCTCAAATGCAACCCCAAAGAGAAGCTCATCCTCTTGGGTCGAATCTTGATTTAGTTCCAATAGCCACTGAAAATCCTTTGCTTCAACCTTATTACCCCTTCCCCTTTCATGCCCCCCTACCAACACTTTATTAAGCTTAACTTCGATGGAGTGGCCAAGAATAATGATGGTGTCGTTGGCTACGGGGCACTCTTTCGTAGCTGCATAGAAAAAATCCCAATTTTATTTGGGAGCCTGGGGATTAGATCCAAGCATGCTTGGGATGGTCTCATGCCAAGCATGCAAAGGATTTGATTTGCACACAAGATTATTCAAAGCTCGTTGTTAAAGGTTATTCTCATATTATCCTCCAAATGCAAATTTTCTTTCAAAATGACTTCCCCGTATGGAAGGATTACAAGAACTGGCATCTAGAATATATACTGTAACAAGTTCAATATCTCGTTCATGATGCCATAGCCATTGTACTCTCTCACTTATGCAGGAAAACCAAAAAAATGACATGATTATAATTTTAATTATGTAGTTTCTAGTGGTTCAGGTATGGTAAACTCTACCTGGATATCCCCGGAGAATCCATCGCTCCTGCGCCACTGCCATCAACTCAACTTGAATAGCATCCCCTCCATATACGGGATACTTTATATAATTGATGATAGGATGATTTGACATCTTGCACCACCATATTGAATATGATTGTGGGTTATTCTACTTCTATTTCTATGTTTAATAATAATTTCACTATTTTTTTTTCATAATATTAGACTACACACTCAGACTCAAGTTAATATTAGACTACATACTCAGACTCAAGATGGCCAGAGGAACTTCTTTAGTTGGTTCTTTTAATATACTTTAATATGATGGCCCAGATTCCCTAGGGGCATGCCAACCATCTTTGTAGTTATTAATTTAGGATCTGGGAATGCCAACCATCTCTGTAGTAATTAATTTAGGAACTGAGATTTGTTAAGTCCACCGTCTCAGGCCTTTATATCATTTACATTTTATTGGTAATAGAAAAAAGCTTACCAACAAAAAATTCTTGGCATGAGACCATAACATAGATAAAGAGCATATGATGTCTGTGAAGGGTGATATTTATCGAAAATTAATTTACATAATTATGTAATGAGGATATATGAAACGTTTATGCAAATTTTTGAAAGCGATGTTGTATTGAAATATGGTTTTCAATCGATCATGAAACTGTAAAAAAAATGCAATGGAAGTTTTGTATTTAAAGCCATGGAGTTTGATTTTGAATTGGAATATTTGAATAGACATACATGGGATTTGACTGATATTTTTGTCACATAATATTGATATAAAGATCAAATGTTTAAAAGATGTAAGGCCTTTATAATAACAAATGGAAAGGTGGACTGTAATAGTAACACTTTTGAGGGCCATAATAACAATAGGAAAGGTGGACTGTAATAGTAAGACTTTTCAGGGCCATGTTATTACATGTATGTTTGGGAAAATTATCAATGAAAGACATGGATAATCAACTTG